>CAUYRH010167654.1:0-15095 GCA_963574655.1 Perodicticus potto | reverse complement strand
CACCCAGGTGTTCCATTGTTGAGCTATACAGGTATTTCTTATAACGCTCACTCCTCCTAGGCATAGGCTACATGGGCTGCAACAATGGCATCATGGATTTGTAAGCATTATCTTCCCATTTCTCATGTTCATGAAGAACTTTTTGTTTTTTTCCTATCCTTACCTAGCTCTGCCTTGCCTCTTCCTCTCTGGTTTCCTTTATTTTTATTCTGCTACACACTGAGTCTGTTTAACTAGCCACAGCCCCTCAGCTCGTCTCCACCTCCATCCTAACTCCAGTTAGGCCACTACTCTGGGTGGGCACGTTCCTATCCTGGTCTCTGCCCTGTTACTCTCCCCTACACACACACACACACACACACACACACTATCCCTCTCTCACACTCTCATCTTGCTCCTAGCTCTGGTCTTGATCCCTTGCTGGCAGACTGTTAGATTGGTGGCCCCCAACAAACCACACTTCAAAATAGTCACAGTCTGTGCAGCGCCACCACCTTCAGCTCTGGAACGGGTCACATGGTTTGCTTTGGTGAAGTAATCAGAGGCCCAGTTAGTGCCCACACAGTGAGGCTCGTGTCCCAGCAGTCATCCGCCATCTGGAGAACTCACTCGGACTGGGCTCCCAGTGTTGACAGGCTACGCGGAGACCCTGAAGGACGAGACACCACCTGGGACTGCCAGTCCAAGCCAAGCCAGCAGTTGAACGCGACCGTGTGACTGCCCGTGTGCTGCAGCGTGTGAAGCAGGGATACTGCTTCCGACTCCGAAGAAATGGAGAGATACTGGATTGGTTCTAAGTCACTAAGTTGTGTGGTGATTTAGTACACCGCAGAAGGTAACCAGAACAATCCCCATCTCAGCTAGACCCAGAAGTCTATTCATTCCAGGCCTGGCCAGGCTCCCGCATACCTGTGACAGCCTCTGTTTCTGTCTATCTGTCCAATTTCACCAGAACCTGCTGACCCAGGTTCCGAACCTGAACCTAGGGTTTTGGACAGTTTGAACTTTCCAAGCAGGAAACAAATTGAGAGAAAACTGCGTCTACAAATATCCCTTCTCCTCATGCTACGTTTTGACTCATGCATGACTCTCTTCATGCAGTCCCGGCTTAGATTCTGTCTGTCACGTGCTGAGTCATTGTGTGATGACAAATTCCTATTTGCACTGCTATCAGCCAGCACGGTCCTCCTGCTTCCCTTTCAGAAATTCACTCTTTTCTCACATCCCTTAAGGTGAGAGATTGTTGATAGCTTCACTGATGGATTTTTTCAGACAAACCTAGCTGTTCTTAAACAAGACTCAAATTTTTAAAATTTAGTCTCCCCCAAAACTGGTGTTTTACTTTTCAGAAAGAGAGTTATATCTTCATTTTTGAAGGATCACCTGCAAGCTTGGGCTAATAAGTTTCGCATATTTAGTGCCCTAAAGGGCTCTGGAAGTTTAGAAGAGCAAGTGGCTTCCTTGTGAAAATTGGCCATAGTGCGTCTCTGAGTGATGGATTACTGAATATGACACTTCTGGGCAGAGGTGGCTGGTCTAGTCCATCCCGGCACAGGACCAGGAATGGAGACGTGCTGACTAAATATATGTTGATGAGTAACTAGATCATGAAAAATTTGGTGCCTTGGAAATGATGTTCAATATACAGGATATATAGGAAGCCATATATCTTGATAAGCTAAAAAATAGAATTAAAAGTTACTGTTCCAAATATGCTATAAAAAATATTTAATACTCCTTTTCAACTCCTGTGGTCAATATTGGTGTGAAAACAAGTTTAATATGTGAACCATGGAACCGTGTAGAATTAGAGTCAAGTCAGTAAGAAGTGAATTGTTTGTGTGATTAGGAGGAATTTCATTAGAAATTTGAAAGCAAAGGCAAAATTTTGAAAAGGCAAGATTTTTATTTTATTTTATTTTATTTGTTTTTGAGACAGAGTCTTACTTTGTCACCCTCGGTAGAGTGCTGTGGTGTCACAGCTCACAGCAACCTCCAACTCTTGGGCTTATCTTGCCTCCGCCTTCCAAGTAGCTGGGACTACAGGTGCCTGCCACAATGCCTGGCTATTTTTAGAGATGAGGGTCTTGCTCTTGCTCAGGCTGGTCTTGAACCTGTAAGCTCAGGCAATCCAATGCCTGAGCCTCCCAGAGTGCTAGGATTACGGGCGTGAACCACCAAGGCCTTTGGCAAGATTTTTAAAGTACCATTTCTCTGGTTTCTGATTAAAAGTAATATAGGTTTACTTTAGATGTTTAAGAAAATGTGGATAAGTAAAAGTGAATAAATTAAAAATAATCCCTAAAAACAATTTTTAAGGATTGCTGCCTTGCCTAACCACATATAACAAAAATGATATTATAATATTTTGCAATATGCTTTATTCTGTTACCAATATATCAATGCATCACTTTTCATTTTGTTAAATATTCCCCTGTGTTATAATTTTTAATAGATAAAGTAGATTACTCATTTAGTGTGGGTACTAAATGCTTTTTAACCAGTCTTCTAATTATGGATATTTATACATAGTTTATTTATTTATTTTTTTACTATTATAAGCAGTGGTATAATAAACATACTTGTAAAAATATCTTTGCACGTATCCACAATTACTTCCTAAGGCCAAATTCCAAGAAGTGGGTTTCTTGAGTTGAGTAGTTTGCATTTAAGTCTTTTGATATGTATTAAATTTCCTTCCAGAAAAATGTCCCTATTTCTATTCCCCACAATTAGCTCTTGGGCACTCATCACTGTTGATTATTATTCTCAGTTTTCTTTGTAAGTATAGTAAATGAAAGTAATAGCTTATATTTGAAAATGCTTCTGTTGTTAGAGAGATTGGACACTTCTTTATTTCTTGAATTTTTGGAGAGATTAGGTATTGCAATGTGTTGATGGACCATTTATGTGTCTCATTTTGTCAAGAACCAATACATGTATTATGGCTATTTTTTCTATACAATGTTTTCATTTTATATTTTGACTTGGATATCCTATTTCTCTAGAAATAATACAGGCTTCTTCTCCTATAATTTGCAAATATTTTGCCTATGCAGTCATCTGTCTTTCAGTATTGTTTGTAGTGATGTTAACATAGATATTTTGTAAAAAGTAAATAGTCAAATTGATCTTTTTTCCTTCGTAGTTTCAGCCTTTGATGCTATACTTAGAAAGGCTGTTTGCACCCTGACTATTAAAAAAATGCTCATTTATATTTTCTTTTACTACTATTGTGGATTTTGAAAATTTTTATTTCATATTTAACCATTTTTGCTCCTTCTTTTTAATATGTCTTTTCTTATATTCCTTTGGTTTAATTTACTGTACTTTTCTTTTTTTGTTGTTGTTGTTGTTGTTGAGACAGAGCCTCAAGCTGTCACTCTGGATAGAGTGCAGTGGCATCACAGCTCATAGCAAACTCCAATTCCTGACTTGCCCATTTCTTGAGATGAAAGCTGAGAAGTATTGATGTTCAACCTTTCTTCTGTTTTAATGTGTGCATTTAAGGATCTATTATACCCTCTAAAGCATGGTTTTAGCCGTATCACAGAAGTTTTGGTATGCATAACTTTTATTATCATTAAAAGTATTTCCTGGCTTGGCGCCTGTGGTTCAAGCACCTAAGGCACCAGCCACATATACCTGAGCTGGTGTGTTTGAATCCAGCCTGGCCCCACCAAACAACAATGATGACTGCAACCGAAAAATAGCCGGGCGTTGTGACAGGGGCCTGTAATTCCAGCTACTTGGGAGGCAGAAACAGGAGAATCACTTGGGCCCAGGAGTTCGAGGTTGCTGTGAGCTGTGATGCCATAGCACTCTACCCAGGGTAACAGCTTGAGGTTCCGTCTCAAAAAAAAAAAAAAAAAGTATTTCCTAATTTCCATTGCGATTTCTTCTTTAACCCATGGATTATTGAAGTGTGCATTTTGAAATTTCCAAATATAGAGAGGATTTCCAGTTAATCTTTTTTAAAAAATTGATTTCTAGCCTATGTCCACTTCAAAGAACATATTTGGTCTGACTCCCATCGTATGGGCATATGGGCAACTTCTGTTTATGTGTCCAGGTGTGCTCTAAAATTGTATATAAAACCAGCACATTGTACCCCACGATTGCATTAATATACACAACTCTGATTTAATAAGAAAGAAAAGAAAAGAAAAGTAGCAGGAAAGAAAAAATAATTTTAAAAGTGCTTAAAATTTATCTGTAATTGTTGGGTGCTATGTTCTGCATATGACATATTAAATGTAGTAATCACCTCGTTCAAGCTTGTTTTTTTTTCTTCTTCTTCTATCAGATATGTAAAGAAACGTGTTAAATCTCCCAGTATGATTGTGACTTTCTGTTTCAGTGCTACTCACAATGCGGTCTGCTAGCCAGTGGGCGTCTGCAAGCTGTTTGTCACCTGAGTACGTGAGTAGGAAATTGAAATAAGCATTTAGAAACTTTATTAGTAATTTGACATTGCTGTGACATCTATGCATTGTGACTAGTGGGCTTATATTTTGTGTATGGAGGTTTTTCACTATTAATCCATTTTTATTGTAGTTTTGTAGAAGTATTAATTTGCAACAGATTGGAAATATAGTAATTAAAATTTTCCTTTCTCACAGAGTTTGAAAAGTACTTTTATCTTGTAGTTCTGTCAATTTTGACTTCGCATATTTTCATCTATGTTACTAAAGACGTAACTCTTAGAATTATAAAATCTTCCTAGTGAATTGAAAATTTTATCATTATGACTTATTCCTCTTTATCTCTAGTAATGTTTTTTACCCGACATCTACCTTTTGTGATGTTAATATAACTATTCCAGCTTTCTTTTTTTCACTCACTTCTATGTATTTGTTATTTACGTGACTGTTTTAGAAGCAGCATATAGTAATTTTCTAAATCCTGCCCAACCAATTTTATCTTTTAATTGGTGTGTTTAGTTCATTTATGTTAGCTTTGGTTACTGGTGTGTTTAGATTTAGTCTGCCATTGACTGTTTGCTTCCTCTTTCCCCTATTGACCTATATTCCTGTTTCCTCCTTTCTGGCTTTTTGTGGACTTAGTATTTTTTATTATTCCATTTCTCTCTTCCTTTAGGACAGTAGTTTTATATAATTGTATTCTTCCAGGTGTGCTGATTCTAGTGATTATAATATGCATCCTCAAAGTCTAGCAGTGTTTGATATTTCTACTCTTTTCCAAGGTAATGCAATAGCCATTAATGTTTTAACTTCATTCATCCCATCCTGGCATTATTGTTTAGTCCTTTATGAATATTTTACCCTAAGGCATTATTAGTATTGTTGCTTTATATAGTCAATAGCCATTTAAATTACTTACATCTTGACCCTTTCTGTGCTCTTTATTCTTTCTTGTCTTTCCGACCTTCGTTTTTAGATAATTTTCCTTCTCTGTGTAAAACCCCTTGAGTATTGGTCTGCTGTAACCTAACACATCTCTCACTTCTTCTTGGTAACATTTAGCATTTGTAGCTGGCAATTCGTTTCTTTCAGTATCTTGAAGATATCATTATATTGTCTTCTAGCCATTGTTTCCGTCGAGAAGTCAGCCGACAGTTTGTTGTGCCTTTGAAAGTATCTGTATTTTTCTCTGGATGCTTTTAATATTTTTTCTTAGTCTTTGGCTTAGAGTTTTGATGATTTTATTTTACATTTTTTCTGATTTAGATTTTTAGTGCATCTTAAATTTGTGGCTTGAGGCCTTTCATCAGTTTTAGGAATTATCAGCCATTATCTCTTTGAATATCACTTCTGCTTCGATTGGACTTCTCTCCTTTAGAAACCCCATTCATTTATGTCTTAGAACTTTTTGCTCGATGCTCTATTGTTGATGGTCTTTGCCGTGTGTTTTTATCTTTTCCTCACTCTCTGTGCTTTATTCTGAGCTAGCTTCCAGCTCACTCTCTCTTCAACTTCCTCTAAACTGTGATTAAACTCATCTGTTAAATTCTGAATTTCAGTCATTTTAATGTTCAGTTTTAGCATTTCCATTTGATAAGTATTTTTATAGTCTCTCATTCTCTATAAAATTCTGTCTTATATTTTATTTACTTAAACACAGTAAGCATACTTATGATAAAATCCATGATAACTCCACTTTCTGTATCTCTGGCTCTGTTTTATTGTCTCTTCTTTTTCATGGGTTTTAGTAATGTCATCTGGTTGTGTACTTGGTTATTTTTATTGGATTTTATAAAATTATAAAATGATTTGAGGCCTACAGGATGTTATCTTCCCTTGGGGAAGATTTATATTTACAGGCTTACCTGAGAGATATTGCAGTTTGGTTCCAGAACACTGCTTAAAACAAATATTGCAATAAAGCAAGGATATTACCCAGATTTTTGTTTGTTTTCCAAATGTATATAAAAGCAATAGCATTATGTCTAAAAAGGCATATATCTTTAAAAAAAGATACTGTATTGCTAAACAGTCCTCACAACCATCTGAGCCTTTGGTGAGTTATAATTTTTTTTTTTTTTTTTGTGGTATAGGATCTTGCCTCAATGGTGGTAGCTCCTGGCTAATCAGGATGGTGGCTGCTGAAGGTTGGAATGGCTGTGGCAATTTTCTTAAAATAAGACAACAATGAAGTTTGCTGCATTGATTGCCTCTTCCTTTCACAAAAAAATTTCTCTGTAGCATGTGATACCATTTTATAACATTTTACCCACAGCATGACTGTTTTAAAACTGCAGTTAATCCTCTCAAACTTGTCACTGTTTTGTCAACTAAGTTAATGGCATATTCTAAATCTTCTGTTATCATTTCAACAATATTCACAGTGTCTTCACCAGGAGTAGACTCTGTGTCCAAAAAACATTTTCTTTGCATTTCCATAAGAAGTAACTCCTCATCTGTTCAAGTTTGATCATGAGGTTGGAGAAATTCAATCACATCTTCAGTATTCACTTCCAATTTTCTTGCTATTTCTACCACATCTGCAGTCACTTTGTACACTGAAATCTTGAACTTCTCAAAGTCATCCATAATGGTTGGAATCAACTTCTTCCAAACTCCTTTTAAGGTTGGTATTTTGTCTTCCTTCCATGAATCATGAATGTTCTTAATAGCATCAAGAATGGTGAATTCTTTCCAGGAAGTTTTCGATTTACTTTTCTCAGATCCATCAAAGGAATCCCTATCTATGGCAGATAGAACTTTACAAATCTTTCAGATCTTATTACTTAAGATCTTATTACTTAATAGATCTTATTACTTAAGATCTGAAAGTCAAAATTACTTCTTGACCCATAGGCTGCAGAGTGGATATTGAGTTCACAGACATTGAAGCAACATTAATCTCTTTGTATATCTTTTGAGTGACCAAGTGCATTGTCAGTGAACAGTAATGTTTTGAAAGGAATCTTTTTTTCTCAGCAGTAGGTCTCAACAGTAGACTTAAAATATTCTGCCAACTATGGTATAAACAGATGCACTGTCATCTGGGCTTTGTTGTTTCACTTATAGAGCGCAAGCAGAGTAGACTTAGCACAATTCTTACAAGCCCTAGGATATTTCAGAATGGTAAAGGAGCACTGGCTTCCGCCTAAAGTCACCAGTTCCCTAACAAAAGTAATCCTGGTTCTCTGGAGCTTTGAAACCAGGCACTTGTTTCTCTCTAGCTATGAAAATCCTAGACAATATCTTCTTCCAGCATAAGGCTATTCTGTCTATTTTGAATATGTGTTGTTTAGCATAGCCACCTTCATCAATGATCTTAACTAGATCTTCTGGACAACTTGTAGCAGCTTCTACATCAGCACTTGCTGCTTTAGGTTCTGTACTTTTATAGTGTGGCGATGGAAGGCTCATAAACCAACCTCTGCTAGCGCCAACCTTTTCTTCTGCAGCATACTCACCTTTCTCAGCTTTCATAGAATTGAAGAGAGTTAGGGCCTTGCTCTGGATTAGACTTTGGTTTAAGGATCTGTTGTGGCTGGTTTGGTCTTCTATCCAGACCAAACTTTCTCCATATCAGTAACAAAGCTGTTTTGCTTCCCTGTCATTTTTATGTTTACTGGAGCAATACTTTTTAATTTTCTTCAAACACTTTTCTTTCTCATTTTCAGTTTGAGTAACTGTCTGGCAGAAGTGGCCTAGCTTTCTGCTTATCTCAGCTTTTGATGTGCCTTCCTCACTAAGTTAATCATTTCTAGCTTTTGATTTAAAATGAGAGACATGCAGCTTTTCCTTTCATTTGAATACTTAGAGGCCATTGTGACTAGACTCATTTCTACATTGATGTGTATCAGAGAATAGGGAGGTCTGAAGGGAGAGAGAGACAGAGAGAGAGAGAGAGAGACAGGAGAAGAGCTAGTTGGTGGATCAGTCAGAATACATACATTTTTTGATTAAGTTCATTATTTTATCTAAGTGTGTTTCATGACTCCCGAAAATAATTACAATAGTAACATAAAGTATCACTAATCACAGATCACCGTAACAGATATAATGATAATAATAATGTTTGAAATGTAACAAGAATTACCAAAATGTGACACAGAACTGGGGAGTTGGTGGTGGAGTGGTTGGTATAGCTGCCTTCCAAAATGTGACACAGAGACATGAAGTGAGCACGTTGCCCTTGAAAAACTGATGCCAATAGGCTAGCTTAATGTGGGGTTGTCACAGATCTTCAAATTATAAAAAATATAGTATCTGTGGAGCATAACAAAGCAGATCACAATAAACTGAAATATACCTGTACTTCTAAGAGGTAGTATAGAGGTCTCACAATTCAGGATCAACCTAACACCATTTCAGGGTTTTAAATGATTGGAAACAGGGTTTGAAATGATGTTCCATGTGAGGTATTATCTATTTCCACACTCACTACCTAGGCATAGCCCTTCAACATCTCAAACCAATGCCCTGGGAGTTTACTAGAAGTTTTCTCATTCAATGACTCTTGCACTCCAATTTTTGCTCCCTTAGCTCCTCAAGGACCACAGAAATGCTGTAGTCTATAGCCTCCCAGCCACTTTGCAACTGGCAACACCTCTTAAAATGTCTTCAAATGTTGGACTTACCTCATTGTGTTTCCTTCTTCTCGTAGATCTTGACCCTATCATTTTTTATTGACTTCTTTCTGAGATGCCTTCAAACAGATAAATGTTGTAATTTTTTTAGATTTTCTGATTGTTTTCAGCATGAGGGTTGATCTGAAATGCCTAGCCTGTCATTGCTAGAATATAAAGTACTTTTCAAAAATTTAATTCATTTGAAATTTATTTAAATTTAGGATGAGTTATCTTTTCATTCCCATCACTCATTGAGTAATATTTTCATAATAATGTGAACTATCACTAGTAATACACTCCAAATGCTTATATAAATATTTGGGGGTTTTTCCCTTTCTATTCTCTTCTGCCCTTCTTTATAGTTCTATACCAGAGAATGCCATTTACTGGTTATAGTTAATTACTATAATTTTATAATACATTTTAATATCTGATGAGAGAAGATCTTAGTCCTCTCTTGGTTTTATTTTTTTTAACAACTTTTTATGCCTTTGTTCTTGGCATGAATTCATTCATTTTAGATGAATTTTAGAATGTTAAGAATGTCTATCCCTCAAAATTGCACTAAAAATTTAACAGGAATTTTATTAAATTTGTATGAGAACTGGAGAATTCATAATTTTCAATTTAAGTTTTTAATGCAGCAACATGGCATAAATTTTTATTTATACAAGTGCTTTTATTAAACTTTGTCCTAACCTGAGGCAAGATAGCCAGGCTTTCGTATTCTCAGACCAGTTAATCATGGAATAAGGGTGGCCTGAGGAGGTACAAAATTCTAGTTGCTTTTAGTTCTCTGAAAGTGCAGGAAAAGAGTTCCTCCAAGCTGAGGGAAGTATTCCAAAGGAAATTTCAAAAATTGCCAGTTGTTAGATCAGTGATTTTCAACTAGTGTGTTATGAGAGGATGTGCTGCAAAATGTTTAAAGTGTTTAGGTGTGCTGCAAACATGTTTAAAGATGATTAATTAAATCATTTTTGAAAGAAGTTCAAAGCATATTCTTCTTTTCTTTTTTTTAACTCTCTTTTCTGATCAACATAATTTAAGCATGCCACGGAAGTTTAACTATAGGTTCAAGTGTGCCATGAGAAAAAAAGGTTGAAAAACATTGTGTTAGAGGTAAAGACGCAACAAAGCCAAGTACAGGACATACAGAAACAGTAAAGGCGTCCAAGGAGACCTGGTGGAATCATGTCTGCTATAACGCATGTGTCTAATTTTAGTATGTGTATATTTATCAGTCAAAAAATTTCATCCACTGTGACCATTATTTTTTTCTGGAAATCTTCCAAGCCTATTTCAAGTAGCTTCTCTAGCACTGTTCCCTGCGTAAACACTAGATTATTGCAGTTTCCTTCTTCCTTAACTTGGGCATTGCCTACAAAAGTATTGTAAACCCTACCTTGCTACACTCCAATATCTCTAACTCTTTATATTTTAGTACAACTCTGACTTTAGAAGTGCTCCCAAAATCTTTGAAATACAACATGACCTCCCCAAAGATGGTCAAGTGGAAATGTCAGTACAATAGGGGAGCATCAGAAGGTGTGGACAGACGGCTGAGGCTGTGGAGATGGTCACGGAGGCAGTGACAGGGGAGGGTGTCATGAGGTAGGGAGACAGGAAGCACGGATTATGCAGGTTTGTTACACACTCACGCACACACCCTCACAACAAACATACAAGCAAAAGAGCTCACAAAACCCCAATTAGAAAGCCTAGTTTGAGCTCATGCTATAATCTCTATAGAGTTTAGAAATGTTTGGGGTACTCTTAAAATGAAGGACTAAGGAGTAAGGAGAAAAACCTCCATCCAAAGAGATGAGAAATGAGGCTCTTCCAGTGTTGGAAAAGAAGCATAATCTAGATACATCACATTTGTCATCAAGCTGTTCCTTCAACTCAGGATTGAGTTTAAGTTTTAAGGGAAAGAGACTGTGGGTAAAACTGAATGATCTCCTCTCACGAAAGGCACAGTGGGATAATGGGAGCACCACACGTGGTCTGCATGGGGACCCTTGTCACAAGGAAAGGCAAAGGACTCATCAGAGAACAAAGACCTGGACACATCTGTCCACACTGGGCCCAGTTCAGACCTTTGCAGGGCTCTACTGTACCCTGACTTCTGAAGTATCTGCAGGAAGTAGGTTTCATGGGCCCCACAAATAGAAAAGACTTTGTGAGTCTTTGGAAACATCAAAGACTGTGGTGTAGGCATCTCCCCAGGAAGCTGGAGTGAGGGAGGAAGGGAGGAAGAGAGTGGAGGCTGTGTAGCCCATCTTCATGAATACATGTGAGAAATAGCTGGGAATGGGGTGACTTTAAAGGACAGAAGGCTGAAGTTCCTTGTGTTATTTCAGGTTCTCCAAGAAGTAAACACCAAGTTAGGACTAGGTGAGCAAAGTGTTTATTGACAGCAATCCCTGGGAAGGAGAAAAAGGAAAGAGGCATCCCAGGTGGGAAAGAAGTCAGACCATGATGTGGGTCGGACCTCTGAGGAAGAGAATTAAGTGGAGGAATCTCAGACTGCAGCCCAGTTCTAAGAAAGTTTCAGCCAAGCTACAGGGGAGTTCTTGAGCCAGCCAGCCAGTTCTTGAGGAGGCCCATGTTCTATAGGAACCCCGCCCCCTGCCCCATGCTCAGGGATTGGATAGAAACAGATCAAGGGAAACACGTACTTGGTAGAGATGTGATAGACCCAGAGGGACGTGTAGGGGCCTCCAGGCAATCACACTTTCACTGCAGTAGAGGCAGTGTCTCCTCTTCTTGGTCACCACAGTTCCATTCTAGCAGATTGAATAAGAACAGAAAAATACTTGTTTTAGTCTGCAAGGCCATGTTTTGAAGCCTGGGCCTGTGTGACCTAAGCAAAGAAACTTGGGGGGCAAAGGGTTTCCATAGTTTGTTTGGTTGTTTCTTTTTTGAGACAGAGTCTCACTATGTTGCTCTTGGTAGAGTGCTGTGCTGTCACAGCTCACAGCAAACTCCAACTCTTGGGCTTAAGCAATTATCTTGCCTCAGCCTCCCAAGTAGCTGGGACCACAGGCACCCACCACAACGCCTGCCTATTTTTTGTTGCAGTTGTCATTGTTGTTTAGCTGGCCTGGGCCGGGTTTGAACTTACCAGCCTTGGTGTATGTGGCTGGCACCATAACCACTGCACTACAGGCACCAAGCCTGGTTTCCATATTTTAAAATGTTTTGGAGCTTAAAGAGTTATACTCTCAGTTTTCAGAACTCCTTGATCTAGAACTATGCCCTTATTCCCTCGTGGTGCCTACTAACTAAGGCATGTTAGAGTGAATAACATTAGTAGGCATCAAAAAATCTAGAATTGCCAGAAAGTTGGCCAGAGGTGGTCAGAATGAGATTTTTCTGGCCCCAGATACTGGAAGATAGTATGTTTTTCTAAACATACATAGGGTTGGCTAGAGTGACAATGATGAGGCTATGTGCAATAACCCAAGAGAGGCAACCAGCACGCCCTATTCCAGCTACTGAGAAATGCCAAAGATTTGAAAGTTGCCTGAGGAGACCAGTCTGAAAAATAAAAACACTGCTTAGCATGTCCAGGATAAAAGATATTTAGCAATAAATATTGCAATGACACTATTTGTCAGGACTGTCCATTCCAGAATTATCTGTTCAACTGTGCTTCAGCCACATCAGGTTGAATTTGTTTACCAACCCTCTGCACTTTGGGGTTACCCCTGGAAAAGGAGAGAGGTAAATACAAGGCAGGTAAAAGGAAGTCAATTGGTGGTGGCAACTTATTGAATGCGTTGTTGCAAGAGGCGATGACAGCCAAAAACACAAATAGTGCCTCTATTAAAAAGTTTGGATAAGTTCATGTCTGACAGATCACTAGCTGTGATTTAGGAGTAGGCTTTAATCTTTTGAAAGTGACATCATATATATTATCTTGTTTGCCCCACTATACTGTCTGCTGGGGCCATCTAAAACGAGATGTGTAAATATTCTTCAGTGAATGAATTAAGGTGAGGAAATGCTAAGGTGGCTGTTAACATCCATGGTTGTGCTAGGCTTGGATCATCACACTTTTATTGGTGTTATGGGGCTCTTCAACCAAGAAGAATACTTCATGGGCACTGCCCAGACATCTTCGTCTGCTTAGCTCTAGAGGAGCCTGGAGCCCACTTTGGTTGTGAGTTCCCTCACATACAAGGTGATGAACCTTGGCTGGAGCATCTGCAGGAGCAAATGTTGTCTAACCCCTCTTAAAGCACATGACTTTGACTCACAGGAGTGAGCAGTGCTGGTTGAAGGGATAGGGTGTTGGGGGTTGATTGCAGACAGACGTGGTCTTTACCCATCCTCCCCGTCTCCTTTGAGGTCCCTGAGGCCCTGTTCAGGGCATGATTTGAGAACCTCTGTGGCAAAGGAAATCAATGTATTTGAAATTGAGCTGCATGATCAGGGGTGTCCTTCCATTCCTAGGTCTGCAGCTTGGCTGCATGATTACAGAATGCCACGTATGGCAGTCAAAGTTCTCTGGTGAGCGTAGATGGACTTTTCTAGAAAGCATCATGGTGTCCTGGACAGAATATGAGCTGTGTGTGGAGTCAGAGGTCTTGGGCTCTAGTCTTGACTCTCACACTTACTAGCTATGCGAATTTGGTGAATAAATTTTCCAAGTCTCAGTTTCCTGGCTTTTAAAATGGGAAGAACTGCACCTACTTCCAAGAACTGTTGAAAAGCTTACGTGAGATGCCCACATGGTCTTGACCTACACCCACAAACATTCTCCAAGAACTCATGTCTAGTTTTCTTTCTTTTTTTGAGACAGAGTCTCATTCAGTCACTCTGGGTAGAGTGCTATGGTGTCATAGCCCATAGCAACCTCAAACTCTTGGGCTTGAGCAATCCTCTTGCCTCAGCCTCCTGAGTAGCTGGAACTACAGACATCCACCACAATGCCCGGCTATTTTTTAGAGATGAGGTCTCACTCTTGCTTAGGCTGGTCTCAAACTCCTGAGCTCAAGCAATCTACCGGTTTCACATACAAGGCGATGGTGTGAGCCATCGCACCTGACCTCTCTTGTCTACTTTTCTGACACATTTTTCACCTTGGCTTCCCACATTTCCCTCAGGGCTCCTATTGTTGGTCACCCACTTTGTATACACCACTGCAGCCCAGTATCAGTGGTGCCTGGGGACATGATCCTGATATTCACCCTTTGACTCAACCTACTGAAGCCATGGATAAAAGGCACAGGGCACTCATCAGACTGCCTTCAGGACTCTGGCTGCTGAGGAGGGGGTTCTTGGTGGTCCCAGGCCCTAAGGCCAGCTTGGTTTCCAGTCCAGTGAACTTTTCTACTGGGACTTAGATGCTGGACATTACCCAGGACAAGGGAACATGCAGCGACTTCACTCCCCTCGCTACAAAACCTGCTGCCAGTTGGATCTGGGAAACCCAGTCCTTTATCCCAAATAAGCATCTTTTCTGACCACAAACCACTGGGAGAAATCTTTGGGTCTGCAGAGAATGACATGCACAGAAGAGACTAGACATTAGCTGGGACCCAGGGTAAGAAGACAGATTAGGTTCACCCCAAATGAGTTGTGGTTGCACAGAACAAAAAGGAAAGGTGCCAAGGAGAATCCATTCCAGCCACAAGCATGGAAGGCAACAAAGGCTACCAGGAAGAAAGGGCAGTGGGCTGGGAGTCAAGAAAGCTGAGCTGGAATTCCACTCCAAGATTGGGGGCATGTCAGCCTACTCCTTGATTTCCTCATCAGTAAAATAAAGAGGTGAGAAGTGATCCCCATAGAAATGAACCTATGGATGCATGCATGGCCTTGAGTTACCTGTGATATCAATTCCCTAGTGTCCCGTCCTTGTAGGCACGTGAAGAAACAGACAAAAAGCCAAGTCTTCTTTTTTTTTTTTTGAGACAGAGCCTCAAGCTGTCACCCTGGACAGAGTGCTGTGGCATCACAGCTCACAGCAACCTCCAATTCCTGGGCTCAAGTGAGTCTCCTGCCTCTGCCTCCCAAGTAGCTAGGACTACAGGCGTCCGCCACA
>CAUYRH010167653.1:0-17701 GCA_963574655.1 Perodicticus potto | reverse complement strand
ATTTGTGAACTCAGCCAAGCACAGTGGTGGCAGGGCCTAGCTGCTACAAAGAAGACATGTTTTAGACAATACTCATGTGTATGGGCAAAAAACTCGAGGACTGTATTTGTGACTAATTGTATAACAGGTTATTTTAGTTTTTGTTCTGTGGAAAGTGTAAAGCATTCCAACAAAGGGTTTTAATGTAGATTTTTTTTTTTTTTGCACCCATGCTGTTGATTGCTAAATGTAATAGTCTGATCATGATGCTGAATAAATGTGTCTTTTTTTTTTTTAATGTGCTATGTAAAGTTAGTCTACTCTGAAGCCATTTTGATAAACTTTCCAAAAGTGTGAAGCTAGAATTCCTTCAGCGTGATGCCAGGTTCTATTTGAAATTCATTTACAACCTGCTTGGGTGAAGAAGCCATTGTCTTCAGAAACCTTGGTGTAGTTGAACTGAGGGTTACTATTGTGACCTGAAGCTCACCATTTAAAGGGGTCATCCAAGGAAAATCATGGAATTATTGGTTATAAAGATGATTGTTGGCATATCCTATGCAATATATCTAAATTGAATAATGGTACCAGATAAAATTACAGATGAAAATGAAGCTTGTGTATCTACCATTATCATGTCTAATCAATAAACGATTTAATTCTCTTGAAAAAAAAATAATAAAAGACAAATAAGTCTAAAATATTGATAATAGAAATACATGAAAAGGGAACATAATTAAAGATACAGTGGAGATTTTTTAATCATAAGTGAAAAGTATGAATAATTCAATTGGAAAACTTAGACACATAATTACCTAGACAACATAGAAGACCCCACAAGAAAAAAATTCCTAGGAGACTTATGAAAGAAATTAAATCAGTTTAGTATCTATACATGAAATGAAGACCGGATTCAGATACTTTTATAGGACAGCTTTACCAAAAGTTTCAAAAATATACCAGCGCTGCCAAAAAAATGTATACACATTTTAAGCAATCTTGTCAGAAGTAAAATCAATCATTCCAAAAAGGTATATGAATTGTAGGTAAAAAGGATGTGCCTAACATGTCTAGGTACACTTGACCAGTAATGGTAACTTCAATTCAATTTTGAAAAGTAATACATAGATAACATTGCTTAAAATGTGTATACATTTTTTTTGGCACCCCCTGTATATCATTCCAAAACTATATCAACTTTTTCCAGGAGGAAAAATAGAAGAATCACTCTCTACATTATTTTATGAAGCTAGTATAACCCCAATACAAAAGTCAAAGACAATACAAAAAAGGAAAATTATAGGCCAAGTTCATCTATGAACTTAGATTCCCAAATCCTAAATAAAATATTAGCCCACTGAATTTAGCAGGAAATGTAAAAGACATATTAAAGAGTATAATATATTTAATCATTGCAAGACTGGTTTAACATTTAAAAACTCCTGACTACATAACAAGAAGAAAAAATATCACCTCCGTAGATTTAAAAAAAATGATAAAATTTAATACTTATTCAGGATAAACGCTCACAGAAAACTAGAAAGACAAGAACATTTCTTTAATCTAATAATAGATAATCTAAATAGACCCAACAGGAAATGTGGTTCTTAATGGCAAAGCAGCAGAAGCAATCCCCTTAAAGTCAGGAACAACACAAAAAATCCCCCATCACTATTTTACTCTGAATTATGAAGGAGGTTCTAGCCGGTACTTAAGTCACGAACAGTTTGTTAGACCATTCAGGATGCAAAAACCTAGTGGTGGCAATGCACAAATGCCAACATGTCAGTGGCTAAAGATATAAATTTACTTTTTGTTCAAAGTCCATTGCAGATTCCAATGATGACTCAATTCTAAGGGTCCATTTGTAGCTACACATCTCAAAATGGGAACACCTGGGTGCTGTGCCAAGGGAAGGGAGAAATGGAGGATGACACAGCAGCTCTTGGGGCTTTAGTCTGTAGTGACATAATACTCTCCCATTCTATTGACTCAGACACGTCACATGTCTTTAACTGCAAAGGGGCTGGAAATGCGGGAAAGCACATGAATATTTAGGGTACTGTGAATGTCCCGCCAGAAGTAGAAAGGAAATAAAATGAATTATCATGGTTTGCAAATGATATGACTTTGTACATTATTAAACTGATATAGTATATACACTATTAGAACTAACATCCTAGCAAGATTTCTTGTAACATGGTAGAAAAATAAATTCCCTTCCCTTCCCTTCCCTCATACCAGGAATACTACTAAAGAAATGTAATTTTTAAAAAATAATTTAAGAGACTTTGGAATAAATATTATAAAAGATGAATAAGACCTTTATGAGAAAATTTTAAAACTTCATTAAAAGTCATAAACTAAAACCTAATTTTATACATATTACATATATATTTTATAGATGGAAATATCCAACATCAGAAATATATTAATTTTCCCCAGATTAATTTCTAAATTTCATGTAATTGAAAAAAATCAAAATAGATCCTTTTTTTTGTTTGTTTGTTTTGGAGACAGATTCTCACTTTGTCGACCTGGGTACAGTGCCATGGCAACATAGCTCACAACAACATCGAACTCTTGGACTTGAGCAATTCTCTTCCCTCAGCCTCCAGAGTATCTGGGACTACAGGATCCTGCCACAATGCCCATGTAGTTTTTTTCTGGTTTTAGTAGCGATGGGGTCTCACTGTGGCTCAGGCTGGCCTTGAACTCCTGAGCTCAAGCAATCCACCCTCTAGGGCCTCCTAGAGTGTTAGGATTATAGGCATGAGCCACTGTGCCTGGCCCAAAAATATTTTTTCTTTCTATTTTTCTTGATGCACACATGTATAACTTGTCAAGCTGTTCTAAAATTCAGAGGTACAAGCAAAGATCCAAGAAAAAAAAATTTGAGTAAAAGAACAAGGTGACAAATATCTGGATTATGTTTGGCTGCAGAGTAACAACAAAAAAATTTTCTACAGTGGCTTAACCTAATAGGGTATTATTTGTATCATATAACAAAAGAACATTTATCTACAAAGAGAAAAGATGAAAATATGCTACCCAAAGTACTTGGATTTGGTTCTACATGCCAGTTATTTCTTAATGTAAATTAATAAACTGACACTTGAGGTTATTTGTAGTACCTAAGTCTCTATGATCTCAACTAACATGAGTCAGCTCCTATAAAAGGAACCATTTTACATGGTAATAAAGTCAAGTTTCTGATCCTTCAAAGTCCAATCATTATGAATTCATGAAAGCAAATACCATCTGTGAGGTCACTTGATAGACAAGCATTTGATGTTCAGGAAGCAACTCTTCTTCAGCTCCACTTTGCCATATTTGAGGCCTTCCATTTAAAATTAACTTCCCTTGTACAAATTCCGCATTTATACACTGTCTTTCTGATATGAAATGTTGCTTCCTGTGCTCATCTGCAGAAAGGAACAGTATTTCCTCACCCAATATGGCACTCTCCACTCAGAATGACTTACTGCGTGCTAGATAGACACTGCTCTGAAGCTGGGGGCTGGAGGGTGTTAGGGATAGGGAGGGAACAGTGTGGGAAGGAAAGGAAAAGTGGGAATTGCTGAGCCAAAGAAAAGTGAACAACCGCTGAGACGGAGGACACAGTTCCTTAGGTCAGACATGAACAGGGTAGGGAAGATCGTATTCTGGGTTGTTACAAAAGCAGAACTAGCCGAGATTATGGAAAGTTCTGAAATTCAGACACTGTTCAACTCCTATGACCCTCCACAAAAGGATTGATCAGTAGCAGCTTTTTAAAGAAGCAGTTAGCCAGCATCCCATGATTAATCAATGCTCTATTAATATCTTGGAGACTTTCCTAAGGAGAAGTTAGTTAGGATTAGGGTAGAGTGAGCTTGATCAAGGCCCTTAGTAAAAGCAATGCATAAACATGAGTTAGGAAATACACAAACATGAGAAGTAGGAGGAGCGAAGCTAGGAATTAGGGAATAAATACAAGGGGAAAAGTCAATCATTCGCAAGAAAGAGGTCACGTCTCCCTTAAGTGTGTTCTATTTGCTCATAGACTTCTATCTGCTTTCAGGTTTAAGAGTATTCTATAAAACAAACTTTGCTCACTGCCTGTTACTGCTGTGTAACTTCTTTTTCCGCTGGCTCTGCTACTACTACCGGTTTCCTCTTTTTGTGCTGGCTGACTCAAAGTGCTTTAGATTGTTGGGGCCACTTGCTACTGGCACCCAGAGAAAGCCCAAACCAGGGTGGGGGCCTTCACAACCCCCTGTGAGTCTTCACACACATTACAGAAAAAAAGAATCTACTAGATAACTAAGTGATTGTTGCCACTCCACAGTTCTAGCAGACGGTGCAGCTTTCATGGCAGCATATGGCAGTGTGCTGTGCCTAAGGTAGTTACCTGATGAATATTTTGATTAATTGGTTATAACAGCAAATAAAATAAAACCAGCACAGCAATCCATAATTTTGGTACATTAAAATTCCCCAAAATGTGTTCTTTCCATATTTAGTCCTGTAATATTCCCAGTAGAGCCAAATTAAGTCAAGCCAACTTAATAGGTTAAGTGGTTCAGCGTGGCTTAATGAGACGTGATACCACAGCCTACTTGGGTAACACTCTGCTCTTGTGTCCGAGCTGATCTTTTTCAGCGTAATCATTAGCACATCTTAACATGACACTAAGAGGTAATTAAATCCACTTTGGACTAGTGTGGGGAGGAAGATGTGGGAGAGGGAATACCTTTTTTTTTTTCCATTCACAGTCAAAAAATCAAAGAAATCTATGGTTTAATGCTCCAAGACACTCCCCCGGTCATGTGGAGGGAGTTCTTATGTTCCTTCGTGTTGCTCTCACAGACTTTTCTTCCTTAAAGGTGCTACAAAAATAATTATCAGGGAAATTTTTAGCCACAGTGGGAGAAAAGAGAAAGAGAAGGAAAAATAAACACTCCTTCTAGACAGCAACAAGGAGTCCTGACTTGTCAGCAGGCTTTGTACAGATGGAATCAGGAGTTGGGTGGGAATACAAACCACGCTGTGCTCAAACAGATCTCCCATCTTCAGGCTGCGCTGGAACCCGTCTGTTTAACACGGGATACCGCACAGACTGGGGCAAAATGTAGTGTTAACAGTTCCAAGGAGGTGGGAAGTAGGAAGGGGAAATGGTGAGCCACTAAGGGTCCTAGAACTAGCTGCCCTCTCGCTAGCCCCATTTAACAATATATTTACAGATAGCAAAATCTGCAGCCTGGCCTTTTCAATCGCCTGCCTACCGAGACTGATTCTTACTGAGAGGACTCAAACACAGGGAGAAGAGATGGTTTGGGCTAAGTTTCTATGGAGAGATAGCCCAAGAGACTAGACACTTAACTCTTAGTATCACTGTCCTTCTGATTATTTCAATTTTGATGAAATACAAAAGAAGAGTAAGATATATCTGTGAATCATCAGAAAGATACCACCACAATTGGTAGGTTTGGCGCCCATAGCACATTAGTTATGGTGCCGGCCACATGCCCCGAGGTTGGCGGATTTGAACCCAGCCCAGGCCAGCTAAACAACAAGGACAACTACAACAAAAAAAATAGCCAAGTGTTTTGTGGGGGCTGCCTGTAGTCCTAGCTACTGGGGAAGCTGAGGCAAGAGAATCACTTAAGCCCAAGAGTTTGAAGTTGCTGTGAGCTGTGACACCATAGCACTCTACCAAGGGCAACATAGTGAGACTCTGTCTCAAAAAAAAGAAGACACAATTGGCATAATTCACTCCATGACCTGCTTTTCAAAAAGGCAGGGACTTTGCACATTATCCCCCAAAGACAACCTTGAACAAACCGACATTTATCCTATTCCTGACTTTTACCCTATGGGTCATTCTCTGAAAGTTAAACAATTGCTCCACTAACATATTAAATGTAGACCTTTAATCGGAATAATTCAAACTAAAATATTTATTCTCCTGAATTTGTGTTGGGCTTTAATTTTCTGCATGTGTCATTTTTAGGAGCAGCATACTGCTCAGAGAAAACCTTTCTGAAGAGATCACTTTTCTGTGGAGATCGGAAAGATGCCAAAGGTAATACAACACTAGTTTGATGTATTAATCAGCATGTTTTCTCTTCTGGCAGTTTCTGTTACCCCATGACCCTGTCCGCCTAGGCAGTTAGACTGGAGAAATCCATCCCCTCAAATGAGGGTTGTTTTATGAACTCCGGGAAGCAGAGTGTCAAGGCCTAGACCCCGGGTATCAGACAGAAGAATGCAGCCTGTCTACATAAGTGTGGGGATCACTCGCAAAACTAAAACAGTCTGTCCATCTGATAGACCTGAAACCACCCGACTCTGTATGGAATTCTGAACTGTGGGCCACACATCTGTTCAACTAATATTTACTTGGTGACTACTCTCTTACTCCAAACAAGAGTTGTAAGAAATAAAATGACAAGTGGTCTACCTTCCCTGTCCTCCAGGAGCGTAAAACCTAACAGAAGAGATAAGAAATATAGTAGCACCTCTATAGTGGCCCACCTCCCTACATTGACCACCTCCTTAAGCTGCCCTAATTTTCATAGACCAGACATGCACCCGTCCATATCAGTACAGTGAGCCTCGTTCCTTGGGTTGATGACTCTGTGCTCTACGTCTGGGCACAGTGCCTTGGGTATCAACTAACAGAGGCTCTACAGCATAGCCAGATAAATCCAATGTAAGGCACTTCACAAAAGAACTACCAGAGGGTCCTGTGTCTAAAATGCCACCAGTAGCACCTGAGTCCTTCCTACCATTGAAAGCTGTGATTATTGTGGGGTGTTACTTGTGTGTGAATTGTCTCCCCAAGTAGAATAAGCAGGGACGAGTCCACCTCTGTGAAATATCGGCCCATGCGTATCACACCACCCGGCTATCCAAACCAAACCGTGGTGGATGAACGAATGAGCGAAGGAACGGTCTCACGTCAGGGTCTGTTTTTGTTCTCTGATTATGTGAGAGTTTAGGGAAGTAAGCCTGGTGTGCTGGATTGTCCATTGCCAACTTTACATCACCACCCCTATTCCAAGTGTGGGAACTGCCTTCCCCCCACCCTGATTCATCTCGCAGGGTGACAGGGAGGACTTAGGGTAAACAGATGTGCACACGAATGCACGGGCATGAGAGTCACCCACTTTGCCCAGCAGACTGTGATAGTTAGCCGGACTTCTCAGAGATTCTCAAGGAGCATGGCAGCTTGCATCAAGCTTTTGAAAACTTGTCCAGGTGGTTTGAGCTGTGGGCCTTCCCTGAAAGACCTTTGAGGCATTCCTCTGACCTCCCGTGGTAGCTTTATGACCTCTGCCCCAACGCACCCCTCCTTCCCAGCTCTTTCAAAAGCTGTCTCAGGTCCTAGTTCTGAGTCAGACTCCTCCTATCAGGGAGTGTGAGTTTGTTCTCCCCTACATGTGACTCTACTCACCCGAACAGTCTGTCTCTGGAATATTTCATCTCAGCAATTTTGGATTACCTTTCCTTTTGTACAAAAAGAAACTAGGCCACATAGAGAAAAGACTTTTTATGTTCACATAAGGCAAATTATTTCTCAGTTGATCATTCTTTAATCCATAAAGCCTGTTCTGTTTATAAACATTCTATACTTCTAAGAAATAATGCATTTTAATTTCAAGATGATGGGTTTTTGGGTGCCACCAATAGCTTAAAATGTTACCTCTTAGCAGATATGTTTTTATTCCCATTTATAGGTGGAAAAACAGAGACAGGTAAGAGCCAGTAGTAGCTCTGTCTGATATATCACATTCCTCACTTATAACACCTAAAAATCAATATTATTTGAAGTAGAACGTTTCAAAAATAATGGCAATTTTTTTATGTGGCCAGCCTCGTGAATGTTATAAGGAGCCACATCTTGAGACTTAACTTTAAATTTTAAAATATAAGCCACACATATTCAAGCAATTAATTTTAACTCTCCAGAACATTTTATTGTATTTTCCTGAAGATTTTTTACTCAAATTTTCCATTTCTGGCTTTTCCCAGTGCACGTTGGTCCCAACCTTAGCCAAATCCGCTAAGACTCTGCTCACAGATAATGCCAAGGGTGCAGCAGTGGCCACAATTTAAAAAAAAGGAAGATGACCCCAAATCGAGAGCTGTGTGGCCCTTTCCTTCATGGATCTATGTAACCAGACTTCCCCTGTCAGAGTGTCAAGAACTCAGGGGTGTTCTAAACACAGAACAGTGAGGTCCCAGGAGGCTGACTTTCCTGGAGCCTCTTCCCTGAGCGATCTGCTGTATGACTGCGACAGCTGGTGTGTTCCCCACCTCCTCGGCCCAGGCTGCTCCAGGCTCTCCCACACTTCATTCCCATGTGCACAATTCAGAGCCTCTCGGTGAGCAGCCCCGCGACTGCCAAACCTCCACCAACCATGGGTCAGGCCCACGTGTATTCGGTTTCTCCCATCTTTATGGCCCTAAAGCAGAGTCCAGTAGAATTACAAGAGGAAGAAGGAATACCATCATGAAAACAGATAATAAGGGAACGAAGAAAGGAATATGACATTTAGTGAGAGACACAGGTTCCTCAGTGTGCTACGGTGTACAGAGCATCGGAGTTGCCTAAATGGCCTGATCAGAAGTGAGAAGACTCTCTGGGTGACGTGAGTTTCAGTTTCCTCTTCTGCTGTTAATTAGTGCATACCGTTCTGGTAGTGGTGAATAGTTACTGAATAGTGTACATGAAGCCCTGAACATAGTGCCTGGCACATGGGATCCACTGCCACATTAATAGAAACCAGCACTGATTGATTAATAAATTCCTTTTTAAGGAAAGCAGATTTGCTAGCTGTGTGACTTAGGCCAAAGCCATTTACCTCTCTGAGTCCTTATAGCCTCGTCTGTCAGATACAGCTAATAACACCTGTGCTACTTACTTGTGGACGATCATGAAAGTCAACTGAGAATACCTGTGTGAAGGTACGATGTAAACTGCAAACCCCTCAACAAAAGAGAGGCTGTGTAAGTCACCCCGTTTCCAGCCAAACTTGCTTTGGTAAATTGGAAATCTTACAGGCCACAGAATAAGGAGTATTGTGAAGCACTGGTGTGGAATAATGATTATCAAATAACTTGTATTCAATCATAATGCTCAAAGCCTTAAACCAACTCATTCTGAAAACCCCTAAATAAAAATAAATCAGGACATAACCAATCAACACTGTTGTCAAAAATAATTGGCCGGAAACAAAAGGTATCTATGCCAAATATTGGGAGCTGCACGAGTTTTATTAAACTCCTTTAATGGAAGCCAGAAATGAGTGGATAAAAGTTCTCTGTACCCCAAAGCAGCCAGTGTCCTCAGCTACGCACACATCATAACATCCCCCCAAACCCCATGAGCTAAACTCCTCTGTTGAAATTCCAGAATCAGTTTCTCCTGTGCTAGCAAAACTTATACATTTTGCACACACACACAATTGCAGAATACATTGCAGAAATTGTTCACTCACAGCTATGACTTTTTATTTTTTTAATAATTCAATATAATTACAAAAGGAAGAAGGAATGTCATTGTGAAATCTGGGTGTCTGGGAGAGCCAGAGAGGACCGAGGCCACACAGTAAGCTGCGCTATCGGGCGGAATTTACACAGGTAGTCAGGTTTCTGAGTATGCAAAGGAAAGAAGTTTCAATTGGACCACATTCAACAGGACATGAGACCGGAAGGACTGCTTTAGTCTTATGATACAAAAAGAAGTTATATAAGTTGAACAAATGCTCCTCTCTTTTAGGAATGTCTTACACAAGTTGCACAAACTGTCAGAGCCTCAGGGAAATAGCCGGTGGTGAAAATGTTTGTCCAGCGCTCAGCTGATAGGCACACATTGCAAAACTCTCCCCAGTAGTTCTGCCCCTCACCCTGCTGCCAGCACCAGCACACCACCCCACAGCAATGGGCTGACCCGACCACATCAAAGCGGAGCCTCACCACCCTTTTGCCCTTCTGAGTTACAGCTGGCTGATCAGGCCTGCTGTGGGGAGGCGTGTGCCTTTGAGAGCGTCTTCCTTGTGCCTCTCTGGGCCAGACCTGTTCTGAACATAAACAGAAGCCTCCATCTCTACCACTGCTTGGCTGATAAATGCCACATTGTTCAAAGCCACACTAGGAAAAGCATTATAAATTGTACTAAGGCAGTATCTCCTAGTCAGCAGACTAGGTTTAAACAACCTAGTAATTCTTATCTCTAATTCTATGATTCTTTAGACCTTTTCAACGGAAGAAATTCACATTAGGCTAAAGAAATGAAAGGAATAAAAAGGCAGGGAGGGAGCCAAACATCCTTTCAAAGCACTTGACCTTGTATATGTAACTAGTATCCCCATGCTAAGAACTGGATCTTCATTTACTAAAAATTACTATTGCATATGCCTCAAATGAAATCCCAATTATCCTTTCCAGCAGGTTTTAGCATGATAAAATGAACATATTCTAAATGTTTCATGTTAGAAAAGTCAAGAAAGAATACCACATGTTCCTCCTAAGTGTTGTTCCCACTGGTTGGGTTAGTCCGATTAATGGAGCGGACACCTCCACCATTCATGGAAGGCTAATTAATACAATTCCTATCTCCTCCTTCAAAGATGCTACTGTTTCTGTCTTATGTCTGGGGCTACATGAAGAGAATAACAACAGTCAGAGTAAACAACCTGTACTGAGCACTCACTATGTTCCAGGTGCCACTCTGCACATCCTGAATTAATTAAATCCTTTAGTACAGCAACCTCTCTGGTGGGGCTGCTGTTGGCCCAGGGCTTCCTTCCTGTGCACGTCCTGCAGCTGGGAGCAACACGCGGCTCCTCCCCCAGGCAGCTCTCTCCATGGCCTGGCATCTGTGGCCATTGTTCATGGGGACTTCCGCCACCCTTCTTCGTGTCACAGGATGTCATGCCTGTGCTCCTACAGCAAGCCACAAGGCTTCTCCACTTTTCTTTTTTTGTAAGACAACACAGATGCTGCCTCTCTGGGAGTTGTTTTTCAGGGAATCTGTACCTTGTTTTATTTCCTGGGCTGTTCTCACACACTGTTGTCATTCATCTTCCGGCCACATCTAGTGCAGCTTGATGAATGGGTTTTCGACCTAGTTACTAATTGTGCCCCAGGGCAGCACTCCATAAAGGTAGACACTATGTGTGTGTGTTTGTGTGTGTGTGTGCGCGCGCGCGTGTGTTTTCCCCAAATGAAGCTGCTCTTGATACTTTAGGCCAGAATCTCAACTTTACAGCCGGCTCTTCTGGGCCCCGAGAAAGATTACTTAATTTCCTTCAACCTCGGTTTTCTTATCGGTATGATGATAATGACTATCTCTGAAAACTGTTGTTGTAAAAAACTAAATATAATTTTATAAAATAATAGAGTTGTTTTTAAAGTGCCTGCTACTATCGTTGCTAGTTTTCCAAACTTTCACTGTGCAAATATCACCATCATCATTCATGAAATAGTATTTTGGTATATGTCCTAGCAATTCCATATTTAGCTGGATTCTCCAGGGAACTTTCACTTATTTGCACAAGGAGACCTTTATAGGAATGTCACTGAAGCAGTTACTCTGATAGTTGTTGTGTGCTGAATTGTGTCCCCCCCCAAAATTTGCATGTTGAAGTCTTAACTCCACTGTATATGAAAACAGGGTCTTTAAAGATTGGTAATTAAGTTACAGTGAGAAGATTAGCATGGGCCTTAGTCCAAATGACTGTTGTCCTTCCTCTTAAGAAGAGGTGATTGGTACTGAGAGGGACACACAGGGAAGACCATCAGAAAATACAGGGAACAGAACATAGTCATCTACAAGCCAATGAGAGAGGCCTCAGAAGAAACCAACCCCGTCAACACCTTAGCTGTGTACACCTAGCTTCTGAAATTGTTAGAAAACAAATTTGTACTACCCAGAGTGTGGTACTTTGTTTTGGCAGTCCTAAGAAATTAATACAATTGTCATTTCTGTTATTTATCTGGTGTTATTAGTCATGGTCCCATGACACATGTCATCATTGCACTTATATTGAGTTATTAATTTATTTTTAATAGTGTAATAAACATCTTTCAACCCATTCCCAAAACAAAAAGAAGACAAGAAAATAAAATTCACATCTAATTACACATTCTCCCTTCACCAACCTCACTCTTGTCTCTTGAGTGTCTATCAATTTAAAAGTAAGCAAATAAATTCATACAAGAGAATATTGCACAACAGTGAAAAAAAAGGAATTGAAGTCATCGTTGCTTACGTGTATGATCTCAAACATGTGATCACCCCTGGGGAAAGAAGGAAGAAGAAGATAGGATTAGGTGGATGTAGAAAGGGTTTTAATGCTTTATTTCTTAGGGAGAATGGTAGAATACAAATATAATATCAGTATCTATGCTTTTTTATACGCCTAGTTATTTTACAATAACAAGTTTTATAAAATAATTTATAAAGTACCTTTTTATGTAGCTTTTGTGTCATCCTCACTTATTAAAGAGAAAGAAGTAAGAGGTTCCATGGCCTGGGAAGGATCCTACTGTGCACTGTCATATCTGCTACCATGACCCCCTCTGTCATCATCTGTGACATCTATGACCTTAAACTTGGCAGGTCCACAGCTGGGCTGTTCTGGAAATCATACTCCGCATCCCGGTAGTTGATCAGTATTTTGACCATTTGCCATAGCAGGTAAATGTAAGTAACTCCTGTGAATCTCAGAGTTTTTTGTAATCACCCTGACATATCTATGGCAAAATAAAGTGGAAAACTATCATTGCTGTAAGGGTTTTTAACTCAATATAAACCCAGTCAATGAGAAATAAATTCAGCCCAAATGAAAACATTAAGTATATACTCAAAATGCAAATTCCAATATGCTTGATCAAGGTAAGAGAGAATTGATTGCACTTTCCTTCTTCAAAAGAACAAAACAAAACTATATCGTGTGGCAGAAAGAGCTCAGAGAGATCTGGAGTTGAATTCAGCCTTTGACTTCAGCAAATTACTTAACCTACATAAGCCTCCCTATCCTGTCCTTAATATAGGAACAACGACCACTGCTCAGCAGGGTTTTTGTCGAGTTATAAGAGGTAGTACAGTGAAAGCACCGGGACAGTGTTGCCACATGGCTGTTTCTAGCATACACAAATCTAAAATCTATCCTTTCTTCCTCTGAAAGTGAATTCACCCAAGGTAAACAAAAAATTTAAAAGAAACCCTGTCGTTATCACTGCAGCTAATTTTGGGATCCCCTTAATGTCTTCAATGTTGCAGCAAAGGCAGGAAATAAACTGAGGGGATAGGAAGGGGAAGGAATTCACAATAAGTATATCAATTTTTCTGTTGCAGGTCCCTGCTGATCCTTATGATATGTGTTACCAGTGCAGTTTCAAGGAAGAAAGGGAAAATGAAGGAAAAAACTGGGAAAATGAAGGCTGGGTGCAGTGGCTCACGTCTATAATCCTAGCACTCTGGGAGGCCAAGGCGGGTGGATTGCCTGAGCTCAGGAGTTCAAGGCCAGCCTAAACAACTGTGAAACCTCATTTCTAAAAACAGCCAGGTGTTATCGATCGCTTGAGTCCAAGAGTTTGAGGTTTTCTGTGAGCTAAGACACCACAGCACTCTACTGAGGGTGACCAGGTAAGACTTTGCTTCAAAAAAAACCCCAAACAAAACCTGGGAAAATGTTAAACAATAAGGAAAGAGCAAAATAAAGGTCTTAATCTTATAAAAGAGATGGCTAACATGATTCTACATGGGTCATTCTGAATTTTTTTTTTATTTTTGAGACAGAGTTTTATTCTATCGCCCTCGGTAGAGTGCCATGGCATCATAGTGCACAGCAAACTCAAACTCTTGGGCTCAAGTGATCCTCTTGCCTCTGCTTCCCAAGTAGCTGGGAATATAGGCGCCCACCACGACACCTGGATTGTTTTTCTATTTTTGGTAGAGACAGGCTCTCACTCTTGCTCAGGATGATCTTGAACTCATGAGCTCAAGCCATCCACCTGCCTCAGCCTCCCAGAGTGCTAGGATTATAGATGCAAGTGACCACACCCGGCCAGATTCCTATTCAGTACATCTAGGTTCGGACCTGAGTGTCTGCATTCCTAAAAAATTCTCAGGTGATGCTGATGCTGCTGGTCTGTGGAGTGTATATTGCATAACAAGTTTTAGAAGAGACCATGTCATAATGGTCTGCCTGTCTAAAGTTAAAAAAAAAATTGGCTCGGCGCCTGTGGCTTCAACGGGCTAAGGCACCAGCCACATACACCTGAGCTGTTTCAAATCCAGCCCAGGGCCGCCAAGCAACAATGACGGCTGCAACCAAAAAATGGCCAGGCGTTGCAGCGGGCACCTGTAGTCCCAGCTACTTGGGAGGCAGAGGCAAGAGACTCGCTTGAGCCCAGGAATTGAAGATTGCTGTGAGTTGTGATGCCACAGCACTCTATCCAGGGTGACAGCTTGAGGCTCTGTCTCAAAAAAAAAAAAAAAAAAAGTTAAAAATTAATTGCATGGTCAAGACCAATAATTTTTTTCCTACTTCACAACACTTTCATCATGAACTATAAGCTGATTTTATATGAACATAAAAAATTTAACATAAAATATTTTTATTGAACATAAAATATTTTTAAGTGTAGTTGTAGTTAAGGGTATTTTTAATTTTACCACAAATAAGAATAATAGGGAAAAAATGAGGAGGAAATAGCTGAGCAAGGAGCAATAGGTGACACAAAAATAAACAGGAAGATAGGTAGAGAGATCTTTTATGTACTGTATCTCGTAATGGGAACCAAACTGTTAATATTTTTTAGGAGAAGAGAGAGTTAAGTGAAGGACTTTGGGTTCCAATGTTAGAAATGACAAAGTAATTTAAAATATTTAAAACTTGTTCTCATGAAATATGCTACACAGAACTGTAAAGAACTCAAGCAAGGCAGCAAGAAAAATTCAAACAACCCCATTAAAAAGTGGGCAAAAGACATGAACAGAATCTTTTCAAAAGAACATAAACTAATGGCCAATAAACATGTGAAAAAATGCTAAATGTCACTACTTATCAGGGAAATGCAAATCAAAACTACCCTGAGATATCACCCAACTCCAGTGAGAATGTCTTTTATAATAAAAGTTCCAAAACAACAGATGCTGGTACAAATGTGGAGAAAAAGGAACACTTAGACACCATTGATGGCTGCAAACTACTACAACCTCTATGGAAAGTACTATGGAGAGTCCTCAAAGAACTAAAAGTAGACCTACCAATTGATCCAGCAATCTCACTACTGGTATTTACCACCCACCCCCGAAAAAAGTCATTTGATCAAAAAGACACATGCACTAAAATGTTACCTCAGTATAATTCTCAACTTCAAAGATGTGAAATCAACCCAAGGGCCCATCAATTTATGAGTAGATTAATAAAGTGTCATATATGTGTACCATAGAGTTCTACTCAGTCATTTAAAAAAATGAATTATGGATTGGCGCCTGTAGCACAGTGGTTACGGTGCCAGCCACATGCACCAAGGCTGGCGGGTTCACACCCAGTCCGGGCCAACCAAAACAACAATGACAATTGCAGCAAAAAAAAAAAAAAAAAAAATAGTCAGGCATTATGGCAGGTGCCTGTAGTCCCAGCTACGTGGGTGGCTGAGGCAAGAGAATCGCTTAAGCCCAAGAGTTTGAGGTTGCTGTGAGCTGTGACACCACGGCACTCAAGCCAGGGTGTCATAGTGAGACTCTGTCTCTAAATAAATAAATAAATAAATAAATAAATAAATAAATAAATAAATAATAAATAAATAAATAAAATGAATTAATTCCCTTTGTATCAATCTGGATGGAACTAAAAACCATTTTCTTCAGTGAACTATCAGAAGAATGGAAAAACAAACACCATATATACTCACTATTCAATTGGAACTAATTAAACAGCACTCACGTGCAGACAGAAGTTAAACTCAACAGAAACTGGGCAGGTCAGAGTGGGAAGGAGAAGATGAGTGAAATCATACCTAATGTCTAAGATGACGGGCAGTTGTCATCAGGGAAATGACAAATCAATGCATTTCCCTTATAACTTTGTCTCAAGCAGTACAAAAGAAATCCTTGAAATCTAAATATTTGTAATCCCATAATGTTCTGAAATTTTTTTAAAAAGAAATATGTTATAGGCAAACATTTTGATAAAGTAGTTAAGAAGCTATGACCATCAGAAAAAAATCGTTTACACCTACCTCTAATTTGCAGGATTAATGACCAGCCAAGTGAGACTACAAAAGAAAAACTCCTTTGAAATGTGTAGTTCAACTGAGATGTATAGGACAACAAACTCTTTGGTCACTAAAAGACTGAGTCAATGACTGCTTTTTTTTTTTTTTTTTAATATCAACCATGAAATTTGAGACCAAAATCTAATGAAATTTAACATACCAATTGTATTCTTTCATTCAGTGAATCATTCAACCAATACTGAGTAACACCTAGTGATCACAGACGTGGCATTTCTACAACTGTATTTATCAAAGAAGAGTTCATGGTACCTAGAAACCATCTTATCCCAAGGAAGGTGATTTTTTTTATTTGTAAATAAATTGAGACTTATAAATTCAGACTTCATCATTAGTAGTAGGACATAAATTCAGACTTACAGAAAAGTTGCAATAGTACCAAAAAACCCCTATGCCTTTCCCCATGTTATTTTATTGTTGACATTTTGCCCCATTTTCTTTGTCACTGTGAACCATGTGAGACTAAGTTGCATACATCATAGCCCTTTACCCCAGATGCTTCAGTGTGTGTTTCCTAAGAATAAGGATATTCTCTTACATAATCACGGTGCAGTTATCAACTTCAGTAAATTTAACATTGATGCAATACTTCTATCTAATCTGCCATCTGTAGTCCAAATTTGTTGCTTGACCTAAAAATGGCTTTTATAACCTTTTATCCTCCAGAACTAAAGCCAGTCTCAGATCAGATGTTGCCTCTAGTTGTCACGTCCCTTTAGTGTCTTTTAATTTTGAAAATTCCCTTAGCTTTTCTTTGTCTATGATGACATTAACATCGTTGAAGAATTCATTCTCTCTCTCTCTTTTTTTAAATGGAATGTTTCTCATTTAGAGTTACCTGATGTTTCCTCATGATTAAACTCAGATTATGCATTCCTGGCACAAAATTCCATATAGGTGATGCTACATTCTTGTCAAGTTATCACATCTAGAAAGGATAATATTTTTTAAGTTTAAAAAAATCATAGTGTCTTCGTGGACTAAATGTTCCTGTAATTTTAAAATAAGCTGATGTTAATTTAACATGCTTTTGCTAAATTAAGAAAAATGTTATTATTAAATGAATAAATGTTTTTGTTTAGAACAGATAAGCCAGCCAACATTTGGCATATATTTTTTGACCTTTTCTGTGGTCTTATATTATGGTCACGCATTTACTTTAGGCTTCAGTAGCGATAGAGGAAAATGTTTGGAATCATCTCTATAATATTCATTAAAACATTTTATGAGGAAAGGGGTGAGGGAGGGAAGGGGAGGGAGAGGGTGGGGGGGAGAGATGATGAAGGGTGAGATCACACTTGTGGTGCATAGTTGAAGGGTCAGGAGAAAACTTCTAAATACGGATCAAAATTGTTTTCACATAGTAAATGAGAAAATATCATGAATGTTATATTAATCAGGTTGATGAAAATATCTCCAATTG
>CAUYRH010167652.1:0-32274 GCA_963574655.1 Perodicticus potto | reverse complement strand
TTCTTGTAATTTTACACGCTTTTGTGATGGAGTGTTGTTTTGTTATATAATTTTGACTTGGATTCTTTCCATTTGCATTTGTTTATGTAATTTCAGGAGGAATACTGAACATCTGAGTCCTGGATTATACTAATAAACTAATAATTGCAGAGGTTTAAAAAAAAAATGGCCGGGCATTATGGCGGGCGCCTATAGTCCCAGCTACTTGGGAGGCAGAAGCAGGAGACTCACTTGAGCCCAGGAATTGGAGGTTGCTGTGAGCTGTGATGCCACAGCACTCTATCCAGGGTGACAGCTTGAGGCTCTGTCTCAAAAAAAAAAAAAAAAAAAATTACATCTTCTCTAGGGAGCAGAGACTAGTAATTACATTCAATAGGGAGGCAGACTCTGGTCCAACATTTCATCCTGACAGGAACATCTGGCTTAGTCATCTTGAACTACTGTAACAAAATCTCATGCACACTGGGTGGCTTAAATAACAAATTTATGTCTCATAATTCTGGAGACTGGAAGTGCAGGATCAAGGTGTCATCGGGGTGGGTGTCTGGTGAGGTCTGTTACCTTGGGTTGTAGATGACCTTTCCTTGGTGCACGTGGTGGAGGGGAGGGGACAGGAGGGGTAATAAGCACACTCTGGTGCTAGTCTCTTAAGGGCACCAATTCCACTAGGAGGGCCCTCATGACTTGATCTAACCCTAATTACTTCCAAAGGCTCCACCTTCAGATACCATCACATTGGGCGTCAGCGCTTCAACATACAAATGTTAAGGGAACACAAACAGCTCACGGCCCAGCTGGGCGGCCACCTCAGCTTTTTAACCCAAAGTCTCCTGTCCCATTTGTGCACCACAGACGCCTTTCTTTTCCCCTGTTTAGTTAAATGTATATATGACCCTATCATAGATATTGTGGTAGTTTAAAAATTGTGCAGAAACTCAATCCATAACCAAGAGAATTTTTATTCTTTCATTATCTGAGCAGGCAGATTTACTCTGGAATGGAAAACTTTCTTGAAGCTAATTTGCTTTTACTCAGCTCTTGCCATCCTAAATCCAGGACTCTCCCCGAACCCAGATTTTTTCTCTCTCCAGAAAGAGCATTTTTACTAATTGTGTGTCACATTTGTGCACAGTGTTCCAGCAGCTAATAAAATTGCCTTTCAAAAACCAGACCTGGTATTGTCATTGTTATTGTTACAAAGATTAGATTCTGTAATATTTCCTCTAGTTTTAGCCTGTCAAATTTTAAAATCTGCACCCTCTTTTCCTTCCTCTGGTGCAGCCATGTGTTTCCTTAAATGTCCACAAATGAAGCCATCTTAATAAAGAAAGATATGGCAGGGAAGGCACAGGCAAAACTGTATATCAGTATTTCGCTTTGCAATGACCTTGGGACTCTCCATAAATGTGCCTCTAAGTCCCTAAATAATTTACAAAATGATTTTTTCATAGCTTTGATCACTTTCTGAGCTGCTCTCTTGATTTACCAAGGCAATGGCCCCTTTCTCACATGAGAATTCATCTTCAGACAGCAACAAGGTTGTGAAAATGAACTTTGATCTAAATCCTTTGATTATGGGAAAAATACGAATGTAATTCACTTATTAAAAACCATGTCATTTTGAAGTCTTCAGTTGTCCAGTACAGCTAAGGCATGGATGTAGAAGTTTATATTTATGCCTTCAGGGTCCCACTGAAAGAGTTCTTACTTTCTAATCCCAAATACATATTTCTTTAGTAACAATGGTTGATAAGTTAGTTTGCAAGAACCTTAAAAACGAATTTAGTTTTCTACTTCGCTTTCTTTCTTTACTACTTCTAAGGAATTAGTTTTCCTTGTTTAAAGTTTAAAGACAATTAGTGGAATCCAGAAATTCAGCACATGCCAACTAGAAAGGGAAATCTGAACTTGAGTTTTAGAACAATCTGAACTAAATTTTGATTTTTTTCCTTCTGCTTTATATCCTGAAAAACCTATCCATTTACATTGTTTCAAGTCATTTGTGGCTTTTCAGGCCGTCTACATTTGACATGGAATGGGAAGATTAAAATGTGAATTCTGCATTTAATTAAATTAGTAATTTAATTAATATGAGTTATTAGCTAAAGGGCATGAAGGAGTTCATCTGAGTACATCAAATATGTATCATTTATCAATGACTAAATTGCTATCCTTCCTCATTAACTGATAGAACGTTGCATTTTAACCTCGATGCTAAACTGTTTGAGTTGAAAAGATTTCCCCTCTATAGGAACTGAGTGGTAAGTCCATAACAGGGTGGGAATATAATATTTCTGTCATCTCTGAGAGAGTTAAAATGCAAGACATATAAATATTCAAATAAGTAAAAAGTCTTAGACAACTCTGTGTAAACACAACAAACATACTTATTTCTTTCCGTTTTCATTTCCATGTTAGCCTTAGGCTGAAAATTCAATTTTAATATCTTCATGTTTCTTTCTATTCAGAACTTATGATAGAAATGAACATGTTTGGAGCCAGAGGTTTAATATATACTGAGATAATCTGTCTGAATTTGAGTATGAATCAATTGCATTTCTCACCAACTTACAGTTTAGAATCTGGTTTTTTTTTTTTTAATCTAAATAGATTATATGGTTATACTCCAGAGAAAATTCCCTAATAGCCTAGGTCTTTTATGATACTGAATCAGAAAGTTTATCTTTATAGCTTTCATTTTGGCAATTAATCATAGACTTCACTGCTCACAATATAATTGTCTTGCTTTCATAAAGAGATTATAGAAACCTAGAAATTGAGGTTGTAACATTGCCATAATACACAATATCTAAGATTTGATTGCTTTCTTTCAAACGTTACTAAATTAATAATTTTTAATACTGCATTAGCAGGCACATATGCCCAAATTTCTCACAATGAAGATAAAGGTGATTAGAAAACTCTTAAAGTCTTTCTTATCTTGAATGCTTAAAAAACATGAGTCCTTTTTAAAAATCTAAAATGAATATATTTCCCACATTCTTCATGTCTTGCAAAGGAAAGCATGTAAGTTTCTAATATGAATTTTAAAAGGAAAAATAAGAAAGAACAATTGTCATCACTGGTGGTCAAATTTGAATATTCTAGAGTCTAGAATCAAGAGAAGTCTAAGTTACTGAAAATCACAGAGGCTGCCACCAAACCACATTTCTGGTGCTCTGTAGGGTGGAAGGAGGATTTGATAGAGAAGAGAGAAATGCTAAAGGTTTTTGTTTCTGGTCCTAAGAAATGATAAATTAAGAAGAGAGGGAAATGATAAAGCCAAAGTTTTTATGACTCCCTTGTCCCATGTTTCCCACGCTTCCAGAAAGAGTTGATGCTTTAGAATAGAAGTCTCCAAACTGCAGTAGGTGGGTGAAAGCTTTTATAAAGTATACAAGTGTGAGTATTTTAAAGGAGGCATTTCCCAGATTCTCTAGTACTATGTCTAGAAAAGAACATGCTTTGGGTGGAGATGTCATTCTGGGTAACCCCCACCACAACACCTGTCTATTTTTTAGAGACAGGGTCTCAATCTTGCTCACATTGATCTTGAACCCATGAGCTCAAGCAATCCACCCACCTAAGTCTCTCAGAGGGCTGGGATTAGAACCATGACCTACCGTACCCAGCCTCAGAACCAGGTCTTATGGTCTCTCTGGCCTGTAAGTGTGGCTGGAAAAGTGAGAATCTTGCTTTTTCAGCATCTTCGTAAAGAGGTGGGCAAGGGAAGAGGAAAGAAGTGTCTATCACAACTAACAAATTCTTTTTCTTTTCTCCCTTTCTGCTCCATAGAGTTCATTGCCTGCCAGCAGGCTCCCACAATCTTAGAAAGAGACTCTGGAAAGTTGATGCTTCCCATCTAGGATAGAAGAATGGAGTTCTAAATATTGTCACACAGTTTTTGAAGGGTAGTCAGCTCTTGTACTTAAGTGGATAAAACAGGTCTATTTAAAGTGCTTTGAAATTTATCCAGAAAAGTCCCACAAAACAGCAACCTGAGGAAGAGAGGTGGAAAAAATGACACCGAGCCTCAATTTGCTTCTCACAACCACCTTGTGAAGTAGGCAGGCAGCCATTCCTACTAATGATTTTAATAATGAAGGATGAACAATTAAAGAAGTAATAATTCTAACTCTAGGAATCAGATAAAAACAGTTGCCATTCTAGGCTCAGAATGGCCAAAGGTGCTTGGACTGTAAGTTTTTTGTTTAAAATACAGTCAGTATAGTTCACTGGTAGATGGAACTGATCTGAAATACTTGGATCCCCCACTTTAAATCATTGTTTCTCTGATTCTCCCAACCTTTCAACATTGAAATTTGAATTTTGTTTGCTATAAATACTTAAGGAATGGCATGGGATGACACTGTAAACAGCCAATATACAGTACAATTGTTTCTAGGTACCAATCCCACCTCATGTGTGTTTTCTGCTTGTTCACTTCTTTTCCTTAATTTCTCCTCTTGCTTTCCCCTTCTCTTTAATTTTCCTTGTTTCTGTGCTTGGGTGTTGGAGTGGCCTCCTTGGCTCCTGGAGTCCCTCACTGTGTCAATGTGTCCTCGCAACACTGTTTCTGGGTGGGACAATCCAGTAAGAGGTGTCCGTAGTCCCCTCACTCTGATCTTAACAATCGCGCCTGGTGAGGCGATGTCTCTCCTCTGCCATCTTGGGCCCAGCTATCTCGAAGAGTCCTCTGTGTACTTCCTCTTTGATAGGAACACAGTTATTATTCTAGGATCACCATCACGTCCACTTCTCTTTGTTTTTATTGTATTCAGTAAAATATTATATTCAATAGCTTACCTTAGAAGACAAGTTTGATGAAGCTTGAGTCCTTTAGTTTTACCTTTTTCACCAAAGTGACAGAACCCCAAACTGCCTTCCTCCCTATGTGGCAGGGAGGCAATGTAGCACAAGGCAACAAGCTCCTCTTTCTGAAGCGCTTCATCTGAAAATAAAAGAAACAATCTGATGAGAGTAAAATCCAAAGAATTTTAAGAAATTTTGATGTTTCTTGATCTGCACTCTGTAATTGGGATTTATTTCGCTGGAAATAACATAAACTTTGACGCTGCTTCAACAAATGAGAGGTTTATGGCCACTGGAAAAAGCATGGAGGAGGTTATTTTAGAGTCCATTGCTACTGCTCCCAGGTCAGGCTCATTTTACTTCTCAGCTGTACTCACCTTCCTGTGTAACTGCAGGACATCAGAGAATTTTAGTAGTAATCTAGGAGCAGAGAGGAAAAATATATGAAGGAGGAAAGATAAATAGCTCTATCAGGACTTGAAACATTTCCAAAAACCCCAATAAATGTATACACATATCTTACCTGAACCATGTCTCACAGACACCTTAAGCTGCAAGAGTCTAGTGATTACTTTTTTAGCTTGGCACACTACCATTCCTGTAAAATCTTAAATTTTCCTTAATGAAGATGAAATAGAGAAGTGATGTCACCTAAATAAATAAGGAGCAGTGTACACCACACCCATCACAGTCAGACAAATTATAGTATCCGTGATTTCACTTGTTAGTCATTACTATCGATATCTGTTGCCACAGTAAAGGTAAGTAAAAATGATTAGCTATTAAAAACTAATCCACCATTTTATTTTCTTTTTGTAGTAAGCAATAGTGGCCTTCTTATTCATGTTTAACTTTGAACAGAATTGAAGTTTTCTTTATTGTTTTATGTGCACAATTTTACATATATCTCCACTTTTAGTTAATGAAGGTTTGTGTCTTAGTCCATTTGGGCTCATGCTATACAGTGGATGGTTTATAAACAACAGAAATTTCTCATGGTTCTAGAGGCTGGGAAGTCCAAGATCAACTCACCAGCAAATTTGGTATGCAATGAAGGCCCACTTCTTGTTTCATAGATGGTACCTTCTCCAGAGGCCTATGAGTTGTGGCCTCTTTTATAAGGGTAATAATCTCATGACCTCATGACCTAATCACCTTCCAAAGGCCCCACTGAGGGTTAGGATTTCAACTTTCAAATGTTGGAGGTTCATATAAAATCCATTGCAGTTCATTTGGATGATAAATAAACTTGGGAGGAAGAACAGAACTCATTTGATTGTCATGGGGGTCTGGAATTCATCTTGAGACTGCTGTTCGAGCATCTTTCCTTTTCAGAACCATGGCCCTTGAGCCCTGACTAGACATGGAGACCATTTGAGCTTAAGACTGAGGAGTAAAGGCTTCTGAGTCATTGGGTAGTCCATTTGGGGCTGTGCCTTATCCAGCTATCTAGCTGGATCAGTAGTAACACTCTTGATTGTCCCATAGGCAGCAAGTCAATGGTGTATTTAAACAAAGCTGGAGAAGTTCTGCAAGTACTGTTGGTTGCATCATGCCTCCAAACTTTCTATCCCAGGAACTTAAATGAAACAGGCATACCAAACTGATGCATTCACAGTTGGGCAGGCATGCAGGCTGTGCAACCATGTTGCTAGTTTGAACATGTTTTTCTCTCAATTTTTTATTCTTTTTCCCTATTTAGGCTTTGTCTTTTTCCCTTATTAAAAATTTTAAGTTGAGGTGTGGACCCAGTGACTCATGCCATTAATCCTAGCATTCTAGGAGGCAGAGATGGGTGGATTACTTGAGGTTAGGCGTTTGAGACCAGCCTGAGCAAGAGCAGGACCTCATCTCTACTAAAAATTAAAAAATTAGCCAGGTGTGGTGGCAGACACCTGTAGTCCCAGCTACTCCGGAGGCTGAGGCAGGAGGATGACTTGAGCCCAACACTTTAAGGTTGGTGTGAGCTATGACACCAACTGCACTCGAGCCTGGAGCAACAGAGTAAGAAGTTGGACATATTTTTACCAGTTATCTTTAACAATTCATGAAGTCACATCAAGGTCCTTGATACAGACACCTAAAGGTGAAACCGGTCATTATCTCACAAACCAGTCAGCTTTGAGTGATATGTAAAAAAGGCATTTCTTGTATTAAGCTAGTTCTTCCATTACATCTCATAATCTCAGACGCACAGCAAAACTCGAAAGTCCTATTTAACAAAGTGATCGAAACACTAATGCACTGACTGGGTTTTACAGTGCTGGGTCTTTCCTTGTATATAAGGTTTGTTGACTCAGAATTGACAGTTTAAGAGTCTCTATTGAGAAACATGAAGAAGTATACATGAAACATAAACAGTTCTTCTGTGTAAATGCTGAGAAAAATGATGCAGTGTGAAAGATTAAGAAACTAAACCTTCATGTGCCATTCTGTCACCTTTAAAATTAAAATGTCCTTGTAAGGACATATATCCTTGTAAGGATCCTTGGACATATTTCTCTCCATTTCCAGCAAAAACCGTAAAACAGGTTTCTGTTTTCTCTATTTCTTTCTCAGGCTTATAACAATGAACGTTTCAAAGAGGAGAGGTTATAACTTGATTTGGAATGAGAGAAGGCATCCTGAGATAAGGTTTGAATTAACCCTGAAGAGTATTTGAGTGTTGGGTTGAGTGGGATGGGAGAGACTGAATGATTACTCAGTCATGATTACTCAAGTCGCTGTTACACAGAATTAATACGCAAGCTACTATAATTAAGTCCTAATGTCCCTGAATGCCACCCTATTAAACCCTTAGGAGAAAGAGATCAAGAAAACCACCTCATATATAGACCTGTGTTTTCTAGGGCTTTTGTGGTGTGAAGAAATCCACAGCTCATGAAGGGAGTCTTCCTTTTCTACTTAAGACTTATCTTGTTTGCAAGCCAAAGTTGCCAGGACAGGATTTGACAGCCCAAAATTATCTCTAGGCAAGGATATTGACCCTGTTCATTAACCTATTAAAATAATCCCTGCACTAGCCAGCCTCTCCTTGGCTTTTACAATCTGAGGGAGCCTTTCCCAGAACCCTCCTATGATGCTTGCAGCAGTGATGGTGAGACTGCTTGGTATTAAGGAGGGAAAAAAGCAGCCTGGTGCATAAGTAGTTCTAAAAATCTGGGCTATCAATATGGTTATACTCTGAGACAGCTGCTCACTCATATGTTCACCGCTATTGGTTCTCAGCCGGTGTCAGGCTGGGGACATTCATACAGGTCTATGGATTTGACAACTCCTGTAGTTCAAATCTTAACATGCAAGTGTTATATGTCCCCAAACCCAATGGTTGTACCTTGGAGTTCATGAGTGATCTTCTACTAGGACTGAATTATGTAATGTGATAAACCAATACTTCCACACCGTCAAATCTGCCACCTGTGTAAAGAAACACATGACCTGGAAGACAAAGACCATATAGAATTGTGAAGTCACTCCAGGTGAAAGTTTGAGGGAAATTCTAGGTTTAGGGAGGAGGGACCCCCATTTGGCCCAAGCACCAAATGGTTCTAAATCCATTAGCCAGACAATTCATGAAAAAAAGGAGAAGGAAAAACAAAATCAAATTTTGTTAAAAAGACAGTTCAGAAGTTAGCCTTAACACTGGAACTTGAAGGACAAAAAGGCAATAGAATTAAATGAAAGTTTAAAAGGATAATGCATTTCAAATTTAGCTAAATATTTGAAAGAAAAAAGAAAAAAAAACCTGCCAAATTATAGACTGGAGGCCAAAACAGCAGACAAGAAAAAGCTGAATTCAACTGAAATAAAGTTAATCTATATTGGATCCAGAAAGTTGACAACCTAGGAGGAGAAGTAAAATCTATGAAGAAAAGGACAGAAAAAAAGTTAGGAATTTAAAGGTGGGAGTAAAACGTAGGGAGTAAAAGCAAGTGGCTGTAGTAAGCACAGTGGCAACTCCTGGAACTCTTCACGTCGGGTCTCAGCCAATTATCTGCCACCCCAGCAGCTTTTCACTTTTAGGCGTCTTTCTGTTCACCCACACCCTTTAGTATATTAGCACCACTGGCTGACTCCTAATTTGTTTGACTCATTTTCCATTAGTGACATGATTCTATTTTTCTCTTTTTACTCAAATTTATTGGCTCCCACCCTCCAGTCTCTGCCCAGTTCATGGGGCATTCAGAAATTTTCTAGGTAAACTCATACTAATTAAAGTCAGGGTATTAAATAGACTACAAGGCAGATCTTGTGAACAAAATTTTTATTTACACACTGTATCTAGAAGCAGATACATAAATTCTTAAACAATTTCCAAAAATGTGCAAGAAATTACTATAATTTGCTTACAAACCAAAACACGTATTAAAATCAATGGACTTTGGATAATTCATTCTGTGGTGTTCTCAGTACAAATGATACACACCTGATTTGAAACATACAGAAAAAGTGTAAACTACAGCAATCTGAATTGCCAGTATTAATTTCATGGCACTCCAACAACTATGAAATTTCTTTAACCCAACATATATACTTATTACAAAATTCTATTAAGAATTTTTCATTATCTCTGGATGTACAGTTTGGATCACTTTTCAGAAACAGCAACTACACATTTTGCCATGTATTATGATTAATAAAAAGGGTGTCTATAAAAAACCTTCTTTAAAAAAGTATTACAACAAACCCAATTTGTGATTACTAGCGTACCAATACTTTTAGAATTTTAAAGTAATTTATGGAACTAGTTATTGTTCCTTATTAAGAGTATTCAACAAAACAGTCTATTGCTGGTAGTGTGATTTCATTTTCAAAATAAGACTTCACATTTGATGAAAAGCAATTAGATTTAAATGGAATATATTATTTTGAATTGTTCATAAAGCAACAGCTCTCATATATGATGTGAAATGTAGAGAAATTAAAATGGGCATTTTTGAAAGCATTGTTTACAAAGTATTCACACTTGCAGTACTGGCAAAGATGCTGCATAAACTTCTATCAGATTTTAGTAACTTTTATCCTGTTTAAATAATACTGGCTCAGAAATCACACATATACTTTAGATTTATTTCCTAGATGCCAATGATTTAGTCTTTTGGCACGTGCCTTTTTTCAACAGCAAGATGGTTGCCCTGTGTGGCTGGTTTCCTTAAAAACTATTTTTAGCTCTTTGATCATTTCCTGTGATATATTTTGACCTTCTAAGTTTTCAGATTATTGCACCAAGAAGAAAGAGAACAGTTTCCCTTAGACAGAAAGAGTGAGATATTTTTCAAGTACTTTCTATAGCTTTCTCATCACTTATAAAAACCCATAATAGTGTCATAGTAAGCCTAAAAATAGTCTCTGTCCTCAATCATGTTTTATGATGAAATATTTGATTAAAAAAATTCTGATTTGCTTATTATGGCAATTCAATGCAGCTCTCCTGTTTTCTTTTTCTTGCCTTGGAGCAAATTTTTAGAAGCACGTATTTCAAAATGATTCACAGGGTGTCTGTATCACCGGTTACCTTTCACTAGGATCCAAATATTTACCCAAATTGTATCTAGAACAAACTAAAGGGTGAAGTTCTCTCTTTTTGCCCCCTCTCCACTTTCAACCAGCCTGTTTCAGTAGCGTATAAAGCCAATCTTTCACATATTGTGCTACTCTGCCAAACAGATATCTTTCTACACAAAGGACAAGAATTTTGCAATACACCTTTCAGCTTATAAATTTATTGGCAATATACTTTTCTGCTTGTAATTCAGTTTTTTGGCAAATATTTGGATTTTTATTGTTAACACTATCGAAATCTAACAATTTTAAGTTGGATAAGAATAGGGCATATTACTTAAAAGTATTATATATTACGAATACATAAAAGTACATCAAAATTGGCTTTCTGAATTAGAACAGTATCAAGACTTGCCCTCCTTAAAACATAAAATACAGTTTTTAAAACATTTAGATGGAAATTAGAATAATCTGGACACCAAAAAGTTAGGTCTTAAACACAAGGCATCAAGAGAAAATGCGGGGAACAGGTTATGTCCACATAAGACAGGTTCAGGGCAGTCCAAAGACCTCTGTGCACTCTGATCTCAAAAAGAGGATGTGTAAGTGCCCCTGGAGACACGGAGAACCCATTTCAACACTTATCATTAATACACAGTGACTCTGTGACAACACCTGCCATCTAATATAGATGCACAGGGACTTTTAACTCACCCTAGATATATTTTAAGTTGTTTAAAAATAAATAGTTTTGCAAAAAAATAGTTTAAATGTCTTGCATTAATTTGATAACAAGCTTACAACTCTGTAATAGTTCTTAACCCAAACAGCTTATAGTGAATAATTATATTATTACAGTATATTCCCTATGCCATCTTATTAGGTGAAAACAAATCAGAAAATCAAAGAGGACTCTTTGTAACAAGGTACAATCAACATTCTATCAAAATTAAGTACCTTTTCCCCTTTAAATCAAAATATCATAACACCATGATATCATCATGGCACTGTGCCTTTTCTTGGTACTATCTCAGTTCTGACCCTATAAAACAAATAGAGGAAAAAGTGAGACACAGGTATGTGTGAATGACAAAGCCAGTAAATCTGACCTATGACCTTTGCCTTAGTGTTTAAAATAGAAGACACAAGAAAACTCTAAATGACAAAGGAAGAAACATCTCAAATGACATGGTCCACCTTGGATTTCCTTTAAAGTTGTATAGCTGGAAACATCTTCTGGACAAGGTAAGCCCCAAATATTACAACACTGGAGAATTGTAAAATGAATAAACACTACACATTTCAAAATAACTAAAAATTATTGGGCATAACATCCTCCCCCTACAACTGACTCAAAGAGATAAAATAGTGATACCAAATTAAAGATTAGCTAAATTAAAAAGAAATTTAAAAATCTAGTTGTAAGTGGCAGTATAAATGGGTAGGTAATAAGACTTCCATATATCTGATATGGTTTTAATATTTTTTTCTCATGCCGCAAGAAAAACTGCTCCACAATCTCCATAGTGTTTTAACTAAAGTCACTGAAGATGATTTTAAGTGAGGGGAAGGAGTGGTCAAATCCAGCACATTGAATAGCACACTACATAAAATAAAAATATAAATCTAACTTTAAAACAATGTTTCCTTTCTAATCAAATCAATTTAAAACTTTATATGAGCTTCAATGTTGCAAGAGAGAATCCAGTCCATTTATGAAAATTAGATGTATAATCAAGTTCACCCAAGGAAATGTTGGCTGAGCTAAAGAAATCACAGATAAAACACTTTACCAAAGCAAAGCGTAGGGAAACACAGACCAAAAAAATGCTACCACAGGAAACTATGATCATCTAATATTTCTTTAATAATCGTTCTAATTCCATAAGTTTTTATATACGTTATGCCAATTTGTACCCGGGTTTAATGACAGAAAAGGCAACAATTTCTAAACTGGTGGTATACATTTCTTTACAATATTTTAAATGTAATAAGGCCTTTCATTAAAACCGACAAACCGCAAGATGAAAATGAAGGCAAAAGAAAAATTCAACTTTTCACAACCTTTGAGATAATTTAGAAAAGAGCATTGTCAAAGATATGCGGCAGATCTGCATTCTATTACCCAAATTACATCAATTCATAATTCTAAATAAATCTTTTTAAAGTATGAAATTAAAAAATCATTTGCAGTGTTTATGTAAATTCTGTCTTATCACATAGGGATGTTTATTCGACACTATCTTTTGAAAATGGGCCATTTAAAAAGACATAGCAATTTTCACTTTAAATTTCATTCGACTTTACTTCGGGTTGAATACACATGAAATGTGCTTTTTAATGCATAAAAATCACAGTGGATAGCAGCAAAGGACTAAGGAGAATTTCATAATTCACATTGTGATTCTGCACATTGATGAAAAGATAATTCACACTTCTAAAACCTCGAGACTTCCCTTTTTAAAGAACCAAAATAAACCCAAAACACCTTGCAGACACTTCCCCGCCCCTAAACAAATCAATGGTTCTTTTACACAGAAAACTGAAATAGTTATGGCAGCAAAAGATTCTGATGGCAATGAAAGTTTGTAAACTGTATTTCAATCTCTTTTCCTTATTCCCAAAGTGCAAGATGCAGGTTCTCCATCTTTCAGTAGTGCTTCTCCTGTAAATAATCCTTCATTTTGCTTGGCAAAGGCAGTTTCTGGATTAAGTCTATCCTGGTGGACTGACGTATAACGAATCGGCACAGGTACTGTAAAGAGCGTACCTGCATGAACCTGGACACCGGGCGGGTCAGTCTGACCGGGTAAGTCGCAGACCCGGGCAGCCGGGACCTGGAGTAACAAAAAGCTCCGTTCTCAGAGTCCCTGATTGAATGCTCAATTAGGTCAACTATGGAAGTGTGCCCTTCCACATCTGGCTGTTCGTAAAAGCTAAACCTACCATTCGAGTGCTCGATTCGGGTGTGAAGCGTTTTACCATGGGAGCGAAAGCTCAAGCTGAGAAGGTAACGGTCATCGGAACTGTCCCGAACGAGGAAAGACCCGTCGGGCACGTTGGCCAGCTTCCCCTCCGCCTCCCAGCGCGTGATCGGGCCCCAGTACCATCCTTGTTTGGCAAGCTTTTTCAGCTCCTCGGTAAGGCTGGTCACCACCATGGGACCACTACTCTGCACGGAGTCGTAAACTCGCGCAACCCCAGGCGCAGAGTTGGGGTCAAAATTCAAATGACAGCGCACACTTTCAGCCACGTGGACGTCGGCGCCCGCGAGTCCACCGAAGTTCCTTTGGCTTGGGTTATTCTGCATGGGAGGTAGCAATGGTGAGAGCGGGGGGACGTCGTCGGGACCCCCCGGGGGGCTCTGCAGCACGACGCCCGTGGTGCCGATCAACAAGCCGCTCACGGGCTGGTCCACGAAGATCTCCGGGGCCACCACCAGGTCCGGGTCTACCTGATTCTCGTCTTCGGGGAAAGGGCGGCCGCCCCCGGGCGCGGGGACCGCGGAGACCTCCATGGGAGAAGACGTGTCCAGACAATAGCTGCGCGACCCTTCCAGAGGATACATCCCCTCGTCTAAAGGCACGGTGTACTGAATGTAGTCCTGAGGCATGAGGCCGAGAACGACAGGCACATGATCGTCCAGGTGCAGGTGGAGGTCCCCGTGGGGGGAGCCGGGGCCCTTCGGGGCGTGGGCCTGCTCCGGGCACGCGGCGTCCGCCTGCAGCTCCCCGAAGTCCTTGCGGACGCCGTTGAGCGCGGGGCTCGGGCTGGAGGAGTGGACCAGGGCCTTGACCCGCACCTCCATCTTGATGCACGTCTCCTCCGAGTTGGTGGGCCGCAGCGGCCACGGCGTGGGGCTGTAGTGGTGGCTGCGCAGCGAGGTGGAGCGGATGGGCCTCTGTGCGCGCACGTCCTTGAAGACCAGGGGCGCCGAGGAGGGGGAGAAGGTGTCCTCGTCGGCCGAGCTCCCCGACGGCGCGCCCGCCTTGCCCTTGGGCTTCTGCTTGGCAGAGAGGCGCCTTTTCAACGAACCCATCAGGCTTTCGCTTTTGGACCTGGCCTTGCCGCCGCCTTTCTCCTCTTCGCTGTTGAGGTCACAGCTGGCCATATCTTTACCGTAGCAGCTGCCAAATAAGGAGCCATCTTTCCCGAAGTCGCCGGCTAGTGATGCTTGTTGTACTACCATGAAGTCAGTCTCTTCTTTGCTTTTATTCAAGTTAAAAGATTTCCGGAAAGTTTTAAGACTAATTTTCTTCATTATGACTAGTTACCTAACCCAAGGGGATCAACCTTTCTCTGCAATATTATCCCCAAACATCGGGAGAGGCTGCGACGCTGCATCTACGTATTTTTCCAGCTTCATTTAACCTTTGGAGCCATTTTCTAAAAACAAAAAAGAATTAAAAAGTCGGATTAAAAAATACTTCCAGAAAAGTTTTACTTTACTCAATTTTAATCCTTTAGTTTCTAAACAAGAGCACCTGAGACTTTTTTGAGTGGGGGGAGGAGGGGCGTTCATTGAGGGTACAAGAAACCAGGGTACACCGAGGGCATTTGTTAGGTAAAGTCCCTCTTACAATCGTATTTTGCCCCCAAAAGGTGAAGAGCACCTGAGACTTTTATGGAGCAGCTCTGCTGGCATGAGGGCTTCTTTCTGCGTCCCCCAGCACAGTAGATCATTGCCTACTGCACGATGAGTATATGGCAAATACTCGATAATGTCTAAAGAACAAGCCCTTAATCTCCCTTCCTCTCTTTTTGCACCTTGCTTTTCATACTATATAATCCTCAGCGTTGAGCTGTCGTTCATGTCCTCCCCAGGTGCACTCTACCCAGACCTACAGGCCCTCAGTGCCTGCTAACTGCTCCCCGCTCTGCCCGCCATAAAGGCGGCACTCCTTGGGGATGGGAGAACAACCACCCTAGTCAACTCCATCTGTAAAGATACATTAGACGAGCATCATACTCTGTGATACATTGTCTAAAAACGTCTACTGGGGAGTTCCTTGAGAATAGGCTCGTTCACCTTCACACTCCCAGGGGTGAGCACAGATGACGGAGAAGACAAATGCTTACAGGAGGGACAATTATAAACATATTTCCAGAATTATTCTTACTTTTTTTCCTGCATTTTTTTCCCATAGCAAATTCTGACTTCTGTATCCAGAAATATAGTTTCTAAACTTTTTTTGGTACATTGTTGTTCCATCATCAGAATGCTACAATTTCGAGTCTCTAAGTAGGGTGTCCAACCTTTTGTTTTTTTTTTTCCTGCTCCACATTGAAAGAATAAGAGTTGTCTTGGGCCACACAGTAAACACAAAAACACTACCAAAAACTGATTAACAAAAGAAAAGATCCATGCATACTTTTCAAGCTATCATCACATAGAAGCAAAACGGTCTTCAAATAATCCGTATGCAGCCCACAGACCACAGGTTGCACACCCCTGAATAGCTTAAAATACATTCTATCACTGAAGCTTCTGCAAAGCTTGTACTGAGTCCCAGAGAGTCCTTGAGTTGACTGAGCACACCGCAGTGAGTTCAAAGCCTACTTAGCCACTTGCTGTAGGACTTTCCCCAAGTGTCACAGATAAGCTAAACAGTCCTCAAATAATCTGCATCCGGCCTCGGGCCATAGGTTGGACACCGCTGCAAGACTTTCTAAAAGGTATTTCATAGGAAAAAGTCTTGGTTCTCTAGTCATATTAAATGATGACTGTAATAATGTTTACAAAGACATTCTGTTTCAACTATGCATGATGTTTTATTTCCTCTGTGGCCATGTTCTGCCTTTCTTACAACCACCGGAGTATATTAGCTCCAGCTGAAAATGCCAATAAAACCAAGAGCATGATTTTGACCTCCAGACCAAGAAGTTCAGCTCCACTCAATTTTCTAATGGAAGACCGCAGCTCCAATTCTGAGCATGTGCATTAACACACTTTGCACTTACGAAGGCCCTACTCTGTGATCAGCCCTGTACAAAGACAGGCAGATGAATAAATTTATGGTCTCCTAATCCAGCAGGAGAGACAGGAATATAGCAATGGATAAACCGTAATATAAACCCTTTTATAACGTAACAGTAACACAAGGTGGGAACTGAAAGAAAGGAGAAATATTTCACAAATGTCTACGCTTGGGGATTGTGTAGATGGAATCAGCCTGAAGTCATTCTTACTAAAAAGCGCTCACATCAGACAACCCAGCAGAGGATCAGCAAGATCATGTCCGCAAAAGAAGCAACTGTAAAAAGCCCACTGTCCTGTGCTGTTTTGAACATGTTGTAAAAAATAAAATGTGCGACCCTAGTGGCTTTTAAATATTGAATTGAGTTGTGTCTTAGATAAACTCACTAAGTACCATGTTTTCTACTCAAGAGAGATAGGTAACTGCCTGGACAGCAGAGTCAGCAACTGGTTCTGAGGCAATAAGTATTCACATTTCAATTAATCCCGCCATCCCATCCACGCCCCAGAAAACAAGGGACTGGCAATCATGGTAACTATGTGGCAAATGCCTACTTGAAAATTATTCCTTGTTCAACCACCAATCCATATTTACAAACTATTCATCAATACTAATATCAAAGAAACAAAATTCAATCCTAGACATCAGAAACTATAAAAAAGTTCTATTAGGCCATATGGACTTTTTTCACTCCCCTTCATTTTCTAGGCAAAGATTACTCTGAAATTTTTAAGAGTATCTGTTTTTCTGTTTGCACATTCAAAAATATATGCCATCTTTTTATAGGGTTACCATCTGTCTCATGCCTAAGTGAATGTTCTGAATTAGTTTTTACTGTTTTTTAATTGTAAAATTTTAAGTTTATGCATACACTTAAAAATGAATATAAAGGTTCAAGAGAAAAAGTTTTATACATTTAAAAAATACTTTATCTGTCTGAGAGGACAATGTCTTCAAATAATTTCAACCTCCTTTTTAAGAAATGACTTGAGGTAGTCACGTCTTCAGTCATCATAACATGCAATGAAAAAACTAAAACAACTACTTAAACCTCAACAAAAATAGCTTTATTATCCCCATTTTACAAATGAGGAAACCGGGTCTCAGAGATAGCAGAGCCAGAATTTGCACCTGGCTGCTAACTGCAAAGCTCACATTCTTTTTTTTTGTTTGTTTGCAGTTTTTGGCCAGGGTTTGAACCCACCACCTCTGGCATATGGGGCCGGCGCCGTACTCCTTTGAGCCACAGGCACCGCCCCAAAGCTCATGTTCTTTCCCAATAACAAATTGATCTGTCTCTCTCTTTTTTTTTTTTTTTTTTTTTTTTGAGACAGAGTTTCACTTTGTCACCCAGGTAGAGTACCATGGTGTCATAGCTCACAGCAGCCTCAGACTTTTGGGCTCAAGCGACCCTCTTGCCTCAGCCTCCCAAGTAGCCAGGACTACAGGCACCCGCCACAATGCCCAGCTATTTTTAGAAACAAGGTGTCCATCTAGCTCACGTTGGTCTCTAACTTGTGAGCTCAGGAGATCAGCTCGCCTCAGCCTCCCAGTAAGGTGAGATTACAGGCATGATCCATCACTCTGGGCTGGTCTGTCTTTCTATTGTTTAAATAAAGTAGTTCTCAAAACTTTCTGGTCTCAGAACCTCTTCACTCTCTTGAAAATTATTATTATTATTTATTTATTTATTTATTTATTTTTGGAGACAGAGCCTCAAGCTGTCACCCTGGATAGAGTGCCGTGGCATCACAGCTCACAGCAACCTCCAATTTCCTGGGCTCAAGCGAGTCTCCTGCCTCCGCCTCCCAAGTAGCTGGGACTACAGGTGCCCGCCACAACGCCCGGCCATTTCTTGGTTGCAGCCGTCATTGTTGTTTGGCAGGTCCGGGCTGGATTCGAACCTGCCAGCTCAGGTGTATGTGCCTGGCGCCTTAGACCGTTGAGCCACAGGTGCCGAGCCAGCTCGTAAAAATTATTGATGATCACAAACAGCTTTGTTTATATGGGGTAGAGCTACTGAATTTTACATGACCAGAACATAAAACCAAGAAAATGTTAAAATGTTCAACTATTAATTTATTTCAAAATGAAAATATACTCTTTACATGTTAACATAAATAACATTTTCATGAAAAACAACTATTTTCACAAACAACAAAAATCAGTAAAAGAAGTGGCACTTTTACATCAGAAAAGATGACTGGACTCTTACATCTGCTTCTGCATCTGAATCTGTTACAACACAGTAGCCCCCCCCCCCTTTCTGCAGGGGATACAGCCCAAGACCCCTAGTATACCCCTATGAAAGACAGCACTGAACTCCAAGTTCAGTACACTATGTTTTTCCCCATACTTACATATCTATGATAAAATTCAATTTATAAATTAGCCACAGAAAGAGATTAACAACTAATAATGAAAAGGAACAATTATTACAACACACTATAGTAAAAATTATGCAAATACCGTTTCTCTCTGTCTCAAAATATGGTTCTCATCTGTTTTCAGATGATGGCTGACAGCAGGTAACTGGAACTGCAGACTGGAGGGCTCCTGCATGTTGTTTTAGTTGAAGTGTAAGAAGAAAATTCAGCCTCCTACAAATATGTATGTGTGTAGTTGAAAAAAGAACATATTTTATTGAGTAAGTTTTCCATATAATTATGGATATTTTTCTTTGACACTATACCAAAACTCAATGAGTGATAGCTTCTTAAAAGTTAAATTGCATTAGCCAAGTTTGGTGATGCATAGCTCTAATGCCAGGTATTTGCGAGGCTGAGGCAGGAAGATCAACTTGAGGCCAGGAGTTCAAGACTAGCCTGGGCAACACAGCAAGGCCCCATCTCAAAAAAAAAATAAATAAATACATAAATAAAAAGTTAAACTGCACTGTGAAATCTGAAACCCTATCAAGAATAATTTTTTTTTACTCTGTAACACTGAAATCCACTGGTTTATCTGGTGTTTTGAAAGAATTTCTTAGACATGCATTATTTTTTTACATCACGTATTCATGACATCATTGTACAGGTTTGTGAATTTCATTATTAAAGTATTTTAAGTATTGAGAAGCAGTTAAACTAATAATGGTAGAGACATGTTTTCCACAAGTATGATTTTTTTACCTAAAACTTTGAATTTTGTCACTGGTAACAATGCTGTCAATTGTTTTAATTCAAGTGGTAGGCTCACTTTGATCACGCATGAGAAAATTATCTACTTAAAATCCAAGATGAATAACCATAGTATGTCTGTTAATAGCTCTTTTAAGTAAAAGTGGTATTTCACAAAGAAAGTAGCCAGATAACTGGCAGCCAGCAGTTCACACAAGCACTTCCTCTGGAGATACACAGGAACACAGAACAGCAATATTAATACCTGACAAAACAGACCTTAAGACAAGCATTACTAGAGGCAAAAGGGGTATTTCAAAATGGTTAGAGGGTCAACACATAAGAAAGACACAGCAGTTAAGGCCTGCACACTTAACAATGAAACCCAAGAATACACAAAGCAAAAGCAGATAGAACTGAAAGGTGAAATAGGCAATTCGATAATATTCAAAGATTTCAATACGCTAATCCCAATAACTGCCAGAACCAGTAGAGAGAAAACAGCAAGAATATGTAAGAGGTAAATGCTATCAACTAACTTGATCTCAGCAACATTTTGCAGGCTTCATTTTTCAGAACAAAACAAATCTCATTAAATTTTCAGAGACTGACATTATACAAAGTATGTTCTCCGACCACAATGGAACTTAATTATGTATCTACAACAGAAATAAATCTGTCAAAACACTGAATATTTAGAAATTAAACAAAACGCTTTTAAATAACTCATAGGCAAAAGACTAAAAATCATAGGTGAAGTTAAACATTTTAAACAAAATGAAAACTAAACATATACAAATTAAGAAGCTTCGGCTAAAGTAGTGTTTTGAGGAACATGTGTAGCTTCAAATGCCTATGTTGAAAAGGTCTCAAATCAATAACCTAAGCTTTCACCTTTAAGAACAAACTAAATCCAATGCAAGCAGAATAAAATAGTGTTAAAGTAGAGATCAAGAAAATGTAAAACAGAAAAAAACAATTGAAAAAACAAAACGAAAAGTTGGTTCTTTGAAAAGGCAAAGGGAAAAATCTTTAGGTTAGACTGACGAAGAAAATAGGAAAGAGTGAGAGGGTCCGGACCCAAAGATGAAAGATTATTCCAAGGCAAGAAACGCAAGGAAAACGGAGTTTTCGGGGTTCTATGTGGTCTAGGTCATCTATTCCACCTGGTGCAGCTGGGGTGAAATCCCTGACCAGGAAAGAATTCCACATGTCGGCTATGGTGAATGGGCATATATGGTCAGGGGGCTGAGAGTGGTACATTATTTCCTGGGTGAGACGTGCACTCAATTCTTCCTGGGAGGGTCAGTTGGACCTGGGCAGGTCAGTTCTATCTGGGTGGATCCATCCTATCAAAGAGGACATAAATTAACGAAATCAGAAGTGAAACCTCTACGGAAATTTAAAAAACTACATAGGAATATGATGAACTTTTGACCAATAAATTAGAAAACTTAAGAGGAAATTGACAAATTCCTAGAAAAGCAAAAATTATCCAACCTGACTCAAAACATAATAGCGAATATAAATAGACCTATGGCAAGAAATTGAAGTGATTAACTAAAAACCTTACCATAAAGAAAAGGTCAGGTTCAGATGGCTTCACTGGTGAATTCTACATTCTGTAAGGCCAGTATTACCCTCACACCAAAGCCAAACACATCACGAGAAAACTACAGGTAAGTATATATTAAGAACAATGATGTAAAAGTCCTTAAAATATCAGCAAACTGAATTCAGCAACATATGAAAGGAAAGTAAAATATGTCCACGGTGTTTTATGGCCAACATACTAATGGGGGGCATGATCAAATTAATAGTTGCGGAAGAGCACTAGACAAAGACATCACCCATTGCTAATGATAAAAACTATCAAAACCTAAAAATAGAAGGAAACTTCCTCAGACTGACTAAGGGCAACCACAAAAAACTTACAGCTAACATCATACTTAACGGTGAGGGCGAAACGCTCTGCCTGAAGATTGGGAAGACAAGGATTCTCCCTCTGACTATCTCTACACAACACTGGGCAGAAGGTCTGAGCCAGTGGGACAAGGAAAAACGTATACAAACTAGAAAGAAAGAAATGAAACTGTGTCTATTCACACCTGACACAATTTTGTATGTAGAGAATCCTAAAGAATTCACAAAAGAAAAGCCTACAAGCCTACAAAAGTTGAGCAACAAAAAAACTACCAGCAAACAAACCAAAAGTGAATTAAGAAAACAATTCCACTCACAAAGAATAAAATTACTCAGAAATAAATTTAACAAATGACGTGCAAGATTTGTATAATAAGAACTACATAACATTTCCAAGAGGAAAGCAAAGATGATAAATAATTAAGGGATTACATGTTTATCAATTGGAAGACTCAATGTTAATAATACAGCTATTCTCCTTATATTTCCCCATCAAAACAAACCCTATCAAAAGCTCAGCTGGCTCTTTTGTGTTGACAAGTCATTCCTAAAATGTATATGGAAATGCAATTTTGAAAAAAACAAAGTTATACAACTGGATTTCAAAGTGTTTATAAAGCTTTAGTAATCAAGACAGTGTGTAACTGACACAAACACTGCCATTTACATCAGTGGAACAGAATAAAGAGTCTGGAAATAAACCCCTGCATTCATTGTCAATTCTTTTTCAAGAAAGGTGCCAAGAAAAAGTAATGAGAAAAGACGCCTTCTCAATAAATGGTGCTAGGACAACTGGATAGCTAAAAACAAAAACTTAAACCCTTACCTCACCCTATGTATACAACAAGTCAAAATGGATCTAAATATAAACCTAAGCTTTTTGCAGTGGCAGTATCATAGCCAATGAGGTTTATCTGAGGCGCGATTATTGCTAATTAAATATAAACCTAAATACAAGAGCCAAAAATATAAAACTTCGAAAAGAAATTCTTTGTGACACTGAATTGAACAAAGAGTTCTTAGTCACAATAACTAAAGTAATAATACAATAGATAAAAGAAAAACTCTGGATAAGTTAGACTTCATTTAAAAATGCTTGTGTCAAAACAAAACATTAAGAGAATGACAAGACACAATCTAGAAGAAAACATATGCATGTCTAACCGACATAGTATCTGTAGCAAGAACAAACATATCAAGAACTTGTACAACTGAATAAAACAGCCCAGTTTTAAAAAGGAAAGGAAAGACTTGCACTTGCGTAGACCTTCTACCAAAGATACATAAATGGCTAATAAGCATATGAAAAGGTTCGTAATAGTCTTAGTCATTCAAAACGTAAATGAAAACCACAAAAAGATACCACTTCCCACCCACTAAACAGACAAGGCCAAGACAAGGCAACATTTCCAAACTGGAAACCTCGCAGGCCTATCTCTGAGGGGAATCCAAAGGGGCCTGGCTTTTAAACAAATTTTTTCTTTTCTCCTTATTCAGGGAAAGTGATGATTAAAATGCATGGCCAAGCAGAGAGAACAGAAAACATTATGATTGCACAGATACATTTCAGACCCCCAGAAATCACCTCAGTTCACACAGACCACCTTGTTTCTCGGCATGGTACTTGTATTGGGACTTTTTATCCTTTTTGTAGTTCCTAAGGAACAGAAGTTTCTCATTTTATTTTAGTCAAATTTATCTGTTTTCTGTTATTATTTGCCCCTTCTATTGTCTTAAGAAATTGTTCTGATACTGAAATTCTATGTTTTCCCGTATTTCCTACAGGAAATGCTTTTCACATTAAATCTCTACATTAATCTAGTACTGACTTTCTCCACATTAATCTAGGACTGACTTATGTGTGAGGAAAAGATTAATCTACATTTTTGCATATGAATAACTTCTGGTTCAAATTCATAAAAAAATATTTACCCTCACAAGAATCAAAGAAATACAAATTAAAATAGCAATGGTAGGCCGGGTGCAGTGGCCCAAACCTGTAATCCCAGCACTCTGGAAGGCCAAGGTGGGTGGATTACTTGAGCTCAAGAGTTTCTGAACATTTGAGCAAGAGTGAGACCCCATCTCTAAAAGTAGCCACTGTTATGGCAGGCAGTCTCAGCTACTGAGGAGGCTGAGGCAAAAGAATACCTTGAGCCCAAGAGTGTGAGGTTGCTGTGGGCTGTGACGCCAGGGCACTCCACTGAGGGTGACAGAGTGATATTCTGTCTCAAGAAAATGATAATAAATAAATAAATTAAAATAGTAATGGTATTTTTCATAATTTGGCAATATTCAACTCTTAAAAATAACCAGTCTTTGACCCAATAATACTATCTTAAAGAAATTTTATGACCAAAGCATTAAAATGTTCTCTGCATCATTATTCATGATAAAAAATGCATTTAAATTAAAAAAAATCGGACACATGCCAATTTCCTACAGTATGAGAACAGTAAAAAAAAAAAAATCCTGGCACATTTACACAATGGAACTTTAGAGAACCACTAAAGTTGATACTTACACAGAGTTATAAATAACATAGGGAAAGTTCGTACTGTTCATTTGTGAAGTGCAAAAACACAGGAAACAAAATTATATGTGAAGTGTGGCCTCACTCATGTAGAAATATGGGGAAAGAAGCAGAGCAGGGCTGTTAACTGGATGACAGAATTCTCTGCAAATATTTTAAATACTTTATTTTCTAAATATTCTATAATGAATATGGTAATGTCTTCATAGGAATAAAGTCCATGAGCTTATGTTATTTTAAAAAATTTTAATTATTATGAGTACGTAATAGTGGTATATATTTACAGGGTACATGTGATGTTTTGCATACAGCTACACAATGTGAATTAATCGGGATCAGGGCCCAGGGGACCCACCACCTCAGGCATTTCTCCTTTCTCTGTGTTGGGACACATACCACCCCAGGAAAACCTGTGAGATTTGTCTTTCTATGTTTGACTGAGTTCACTTAATACCATGTTCTCCAGTTCCTCCAAGTTGTGCAAATGACAGGATTTCATTCTTTTTAGGGCTGTGTAATAGTCCACTGTGTGTGTGTCTCACAATTTATCCATTCATCTGTTTTATCTGTTCTTAAACTATTTTTTTTTTTAAGGAATGGCTGAGTGAATCTATCGATTTAATGCAAAATGCAAGACCTTTTCTTGGTTTTCAATTATGCCGTGACTGTCAAACAAAAAATAAACCAATCAACACCCACTACACAAGTCCAGACTACTGTCCTCTCTCACCCGCATTACTCAACAGCCTCCTAATTAGCTTCCTTGCTTTCTCCTTTGACCATTCCTCCCCACAGTCTATTCTCAACATGGGCTTGGTTCCCAGGAAACTATCACTCTGGCTACCGCGATTACCCTGAGTAATAAGGTCCTGTATCTCTGACCCAGCCATTGCATGTCTTCTGCCAGTATAACTGTTATAGACTATACATAGGGTAAAATCTAGACCCTCCATGGATCTTGACAACTACACACAAATAAAAATAAATGAAACACAATAAATGTAACAATTTCTTTGACTTCTTCCAAGGCCTCAAGATTATATATAGTAAGCTCAAGTTCTACTTTTTTAAAAAAGCATACTTTAAAAAGCAGTATGAATAACTGCATAACTGCAAAGGAGGATAAAAAAATTTAAATACAATCAAGTTAAGAAAAAATAAAGATTGAATAACTTAAGAATGAGCTGATATTTCTAGAAAAAGTTCTAATAAATTCTCAAGTGATTCATTCCCCTTTGTAGTCTATTGAACAAATATGGGGTCGCACTAGCCTGTATTTGGTGACAGCAAGTGGGTCTCCATATAAAATAAGAGGGTTGATCTCTATATCATGCTTAGTTCTAAAATTATCTGGTCCAATGAAAGTAATAAAAATGTGCAGAGAAACACCCTGATGTTTAACCTGCAAAGAACAACTTTTAGGTGAGCATTTCTACGCATCCTTCACTATAACTGTGTTCACTGCATTCTTATTAAAGTGAATATGAAATGCTCAATAATGGCAACTTTATTTTTCTTAACTTGGTTGTATTCACATGCTTTTATCCACCTTCGCAGCCATGCAGATAGTCATCATCTAAAAATGTTAATGGGGCTGGTTTATAAGAATTGATTAATGAATGAGTATTCACCTCTCCTTAATTTTTTTATTCAAATGTTAACAGTTTGGATTTTAAAAGTAATACACCTATACATATCAGTTCACCATTATCTTTATGTATGTGTGTATGGAGTTATCCCTCCATACCCACAGAGGACTGGTTGCAGGACCTCCTGCTACTGCTAACAAAACCCAAAGACCTCAATCCCTTATACAGAATGGCACAGCGTCTGCACACCTTCCTGTATACTTTAAATCATTCCCACGTTACTTATAAACACTAATACAATATAAATGCTACGTCAATACAGTACAACTTCCATAGTTGACCACCTCCCCACACTGACCACCTCTTTTAAGTAGACCCAGTTTTCACAGACTGGACATGCACATGTAGTTATCAGCACATAGGCCTAGTGTCTTATGTTGACCACCTCTGCATGCTGACCAGTTTGTTACAGTCCCATGGGTGGTCAACTTGCAGAAGTTCTATTATAATTATTATACTATATTGTTTCTTAAAACTGTATTATTTGTATTGTTGCACTGTTTTTGTTGTTTGTTTCTTTTCTGAATATTTTCAATCCACGATTGGTTGAATCTGTGGACGCAGAACCCACAGATATGGAGGGCCAATCGTACATATTAAATTTCATTTCTTTTTTTTTTTTTAAGACAGAGTCTCACTATGTTGTCCTCGGTAGAGTGCTGTGACGTCACAGCTCATAGCAACCTCAAACTCTTGGGCCTAAGTGATTCTCTTGCCTCCACCTCCCAAGTAGTTGGGACTGTAGGTGCCTGCCACAACGCCTGGCTATTTTTTGGTTGCAGTTGTCATTGTTCTTTAGCAGGCCCAGGCCAAGCTTGAACCCGTCAGCTTCAGTATATGTGGCCAGCACCCTACTCACTGAGCTAATTTACACATTAAATTTCTAATACCTAGATTTTTACACCTGTCTAGATACTTACCAATTCAAATAAATATGCCACAAGAAATAGTTGGTCTTTGTTCCCAGTTCCTGACACAGAGCTCCTAAACCCTTGTAATTTCCTGATAGGAGCATTTTTTGTTATTCAGAACAAGCCCCTTTCAATGACTCCAGACTTTATGCAACTACCAGGATTTATGGTTGGGCTCCTACTTAGCTCCTCAGGATAAGGAAAGTCAGCAGAAAGACTCAGCAATTAGAGTATGGGAATTCACAGGCTCGTCCCCTAACCTGGACAGGGAGGGAAGCGTTAGAGACTGAGCTCAACAGAAACTCTTTAACAACCAGACTGGGGGGCTTCTGGACAGGAGGGCTGGAGGGTGCCTCCAAGAGGGCAAGGAAGCTCCACATCACCCCTATACTTTGCCCTGTGCATCCCTCCATGTGGCTGTTCCTGAGCTGTATCCTTCATAATAAACTAGAAAATGTAAGTAAAATGTTTTCTTGAGTCCTGAGCTGTTCTAGCAAATTATGTGAGGAGGAAGAGGTCACGGCAGCCTGATTTACAGCCAGTCTGCGGGAAGTGTGAGTGGTCCAGGACTTGCCACCAGCATCTAAAGTGGAGACACGCTTACAGGCCTGCGCCCCTTAACTCCTGGGGGTCTCCGCTAACTCCGGGGAGTGTCAGAACTGAAATGAACCTCTGGACACCCAGCTGTCAGCTTAGAAAATGGCTGTTGTTGGAAACACATCACAAGGAATAAGTGAGCCTTTTATCTTCACTCTACCTGGCTGTGTCTTCTATAGACCAAGTATTACACATTCCAACAAATTGGTATTTTCTGCCTTAAGTCAGTGGAGACTTGAGCAGACGGACATATTCGCACACTGAAAATGCAGCACCCCAACTTACTAAGATCCCTCAGGACCTCCACATCCTCACCCTATTGGCTAAAGGTGTAATTACAGGTGACAGTTTAAAAGTGTCTATTACAATACCTTCTGGCTTAATGGAAATACTGTAACACTTTCTGATACAATGCATCCTGACCTCCAGGATGAGAAATGTAAAATACTGTTTTATATGTAGTTGTCTTAATACAATTCACCTGTATATAATCGTAGCTGACAATTACACACTAAAACCCCAAATTTGACATTTTAATAGATGCCATGTCAACAGAATTATTTTAGCTAAAAATAAAGCAAATAGCCTTAAAAAAGAAACTCACTACTTTCATTGTCTATGAAAAAATATAACCTCACTAATTAAACCAAGTAGCTAAGATGCTCTGAGAAGTTCTGACAAACTAGGGGGGTCCAAAGATGATTTCTGTGACTGTATTTGCTGTTTTTGTTCTCAGTCAGAGGGACTGTAACAAATAGAGCTTTGATGAAATTCCTTCACCATTTTTCATTCTTTCAAGATTTAAAGCAATTCGTTTACATATAAAAACTCCGAATGTATTGAACTAAAGCAAAAAGTTTTAACTTCTGAAAGGCAATAAATATGTAAAAAAATTGAAAAGTAACAGCTGTTTTGGCTGCGGAGAGCCTTTAGATCTTAACCCAAAAGGTTACACTAAAAACCAATCTCAGTTATTCAAACAGTTTTGTATAGAATGTGTAAGATTTTTTTCATTATTTGAATTGAATAAGCTTTCAGTTAAAATAATCCTTTCCTCATTTTCTAAGGTATACCCAAATTAAAAACGGAGTTTTAGAATAGCACGCTAGGGACACAAATGTAATCCACGTAAGATTTATTATTAAATACATATTAAAAGCCAATGCAAACTTCATTCATTTATCATCACAGCTAAAGGGGATATCTTAAAAAGCCATGATTATTCAAATTAATAATCTATCCTTAAGCAAATAATATAAAAATATTACAAGATGGAAAAGATGATCTACATCAGAAAAAATGATAATTTGACTGTCAAAAGTAATTACTTATAGGTTTCCAAAGATGACATCTCCTGATGCTTTTAAAATTGCCCGATTTAAAATAATTCATGTTTTCTTATGTTTAAAGAAAAAAAGATAAAATAATTCATGTTACCTACTACAGAGCAACAGTCACTTCATGAATTAAGTTAGAGCTCAGTGACACATATAGGGCTTCATAAGCACCAGCTGAAAACACATGACCTGTATTTAAAGAAGTAAAGAAGTATCAGTATGGTTTCCCTCCAAAACAAAGCTGTGATATTCATCAGTGCCAGCAAAACAAACACAAAACAGTTTAGAAAGGAAGAAACTAAATAAACTGTAGATGAGCTCCTGATTAAGCATACACTCCTTTTCTTCCATTATCCAAAAAAACACAAGAACAATGAAAATTGGAAAGCAAATTATAGCACATGGTAACAGTGCTAACTGATTTACACAAACTGGAAGAAACTGAAATCTAAGAGTGGCCAAAGGGAAGGTAACAAAAAACTAGCCTGAGAAAAGGAATCACAAATCTGACACAAGAGGCAGGTAGAAAGAGGAGGAGGAAGAGAAGGGAGAGAAGGAGAACCGAGGAGGAGCAAGAGTGAGACCTCCTCACCAAAAAGAAAAAGAAAAAAGAAAAAGCCAGGCGTTGTGGCAGCGCCGGTAGTCCCAACTCCTTGGGAGGCTGAGGCAGGAGGATGGATTAAGCTCAACAGTTTGAGGTTGCTGTGAGCTATGACGCCACAGCACTGGACCAACGGTGACAAAGCGAGACTCTGTCCCCCCCCACCAAAAAAGAAAAAATGTAAAATATCTGGCATCAATGACAAGAAGATTTGCTACAACAACATACTCAACTCTACAATCTGCTAGTCATGTGGTCTCTGGCTCTGGGCACAGAACCACCAGTCTCAACTTCTCATCACCTGTGGAAGGAAGAAGATGGTCTATAACCAGTTGGGTTCTAGCTCTAAAATGCAATAATTCTGCAAATGCATAAAACTGCTAAAACCTTCATACAATTCTATGCATTGGTATTTGCTTACATATCTTGACAGTAAGAGATACTTAATGACAATGTCATTCCCTAAATATATTAATAGAAAGAAAAAATTTAAATGTTATTTTCTTTTAAACTTCAAAAGCAATGTCAACAAATGAACATGACTACGGTCCAAGAGATGATAATATTCTATTTAAAGTCAAATTTAAGACCAGGCATGCTGGCTCACACCTGTAATCCTAGCACTCTGGGAGGCTAAGGAGGGAGGAATGCTTAAAAGGAGGAGTTCAAAACCAGCCTGAACAAGAGCAAGACCCCATCTCTAAAAAACAGCCAGGTGTGGGCTCGGCGCCTGCGGCTCAACGGGCTAAGGCACCAGCCACGTACACCTGAGCTGGCGGGTTCAAATCCAGCCCGGGCCTGCCAAACAACAATGACAGCTGCAACCAAAAAATGGCTGGGTGTTGTGGTGGGCGCCTGTGGTCCCAGCTACTTGGGAGGCAAAGCCAGGAGACTCACTTGAGCCTAGGAATTGGAGGTTGCTATGCGCTGTGATGCCACAGCACTCTATCCAGGGTGACAGCTTGAGGCTCTGTCTCAAAAAAAAAAAAACAAAAATTTCTGAAGCATAACAAAAGACCAGTTAAATTGCCATAGTGGTCCAGGTGTGAGATGGGTAGCATGGTCCTAGGACTATGGGAATGGAAATGAGGAAAGGTAGTCATACTTAGAACATACTTTGGAAGTAGAGCAGATGAGATGGACAGGCTGAATATGGGCTATAAAGAAGAGAGAGGAATCAAGTCTGACTCCAAGATTTGGAGTCTGCATAACTGCGTGATGTCTTTTACTGAAATGGGAAGTGCTTTCAGGCAGATAATTAGTAGTTCTCTTGGCTATTTGCAGTTTGAAGCTTACTTTACATTCATGCAACAATACTAATTGGATAGCTAATATGCATGAGGCACTTTATTATGTGCTAAAGGTAGGGATGTGCATAGAAAGGCAAAATCCTTGTCCTTGTAAAGCTTTCATTGTAGAATAGTAGAGGAGAGGGACATAAAGCAAATAAATAGGAAGGAGAGCATAATACATGGTAGTGTTTGGTGCTATGAAAAAAATAACAACTAAGGAGAAAAGAGAATGATTTGGAAAATGGTGACTATCCTGTCTTTTAGCGAGTATAGTCTAGAAAAGGCTCTTGGAGAATATGATGTTTAAGCAGATGTCTGAATAAAATGAAGGTATGCCCAAGAGTAAAAAAGATTAATTCTGTGAGTGACATCTTTGAAGAAGGCCAATGGGCTTGAGACATGGGGCACAGGTGGAGAGATTGGCCTAACATAAGAAAAGAAACTTTTTGTTCCTTGTCAATGGAAAGATTGTGTGGTTACAGATGTAAGAAGGTTAGTGGAATTAGTGGTGGAAAGTGTAATTCTCTTCCAATTTCATTTTCTCTGTTAAAGGAGGGAGTATCATCAGCTGTGGACGGGTTGTAGAGAGTGGAATGGGAAAAAGATGTTAGATTTCAAAATGAACATAGTAAAAGAATGTATTAATGAATTTGTTGGCCATTTAAAATTGTTTATAATTTTAAAGGTAGTCTAGATAGCATGATTGCATATTTTTCCAGCTATCTTTAGCTGCTTGGGAGCAAGCACAGAATAAGTATGGAATTGGGTTGCAGTTTTGATTTTTTTTTTAATATAGAGTTTCACTAAGTTTCCCAGTAGAGTGCCCATAGCTCACAGCAACCTCAAATTCTTTGAGCTCAGGAGATCCTCTTATCTCAGCCTCCCAAGTAGCTGGGACTATAAGCCATACCCTAATGCCCAGCTAGTTTTTTTTCTACTTTTAGTAGAAATGGGGTCTCACTTTGTTCAGTCCTAAATTCCGAGCAAAGGCAGTCTGCCCACCTTTATCTCCCAGAGTGCTACCATTACAGAGGAGTGAGTCATGGCATCTGACCTGGGTTGTTTTCTTTACGAAATTAGTTCTCCAAAAGGGAGTGGTCCAAGGGAGTTAAAGGGAAGTAGGTAGTGGATTACAGGGTGGATAAGAAGGGAGCGAATACTTGAGGGAACTCATGGAATACTTAAGATTAGGGAGACCCAGGTGCCATGGCATACACCTGTAGTCCATTTCCTTGAGAGGCTGACCATGGTGACTATACTTTAATTATTTAGCTGAATAAATATTTCAAAGCTGTATCTTCCTTTAATCTTTTCCTATTCCTTTTTTTTTCTTCAGAATGAGATCTAGTGAAATTTTCACCAGTATGTTCATTTTTTTAAAACAGGTATCGATTAAGGAACAAAAAGATCAATGCCACTGTAAGAACATTTCCTCTTCTAAATAAAGTTGGTGTAAACAACACTGTTACAACCACAGCCGGAAATGTCATTTCTGTCATAGGAAGTACTGAAACAACGGGGAAAACTGTTCCAAGTACAAACGGAATTTCAAATGCAGAAAACAGTGTTTCCCAGTTAATCTCACGTAGTACTGACAGTACCTTAAGAGCCCTGGAGACTGTGAAGAAAGTGGGGAAGGTTGGCACTAATGGTCAGAATACTACTGGGCCCTCTGCAGATTCTATAACTGAAAAGTAAGTATTAGGCAAAAATAATTAATATGAATTCTGTATCCTTTTTAGTAATACCTGAGTATTTTTATTTACCTGAGGAACTTTATTTAATCAGAGGTTTTGTGCAGAATGTGTCAAATCATAGAAGCAGCACTAAATACCAAAAATATGAGGTTTAGTCTTGCCTCTCTGACTTTTTTTTTTTTTTTTTTTTTTTTTTTGTGGCAGAGCCTCAAGCTCTGTTAGAGTGCTATGGCATCACAGCTCACAGCAACCTCCAATTCCTGGGCTCAAGCGAGTCTCCTGCCTCTGCCTCCCAAGTAGCTGGGACTACAGGTGCCCACCAC
>CAUYRH010167642.1:0-25573 GCA_963574655.1 Perodicticus potto | reverse complement strand
GTACAAGAAACCAGGTTACACTGATTGCATTTGTTAGGTAAAGACCCTCTTACAATCGTGTCTTGGGGGGGGGGGGGGCACAGGACGCGCCGCGTGGGGGCGCGCGCGACGGGGCGGCCGTCTTGGGGGTGTGCCACACCTTTTGGGGGCAAAAGACAATTGAAAGAGGGACTTTACCTAACAAATGCAATCAGTGTGTCCTGGTTTCTGTACCCTCAATGAATCCCCAACAATAAAAAAAAAAGGAAAAAAAAATATATGGTGGTTGTACAATTAGGTTACATTATTTGCATTTGTAAAGTATAGTTAGAGTTTCACCCTACTTGGGTTGAGTCTTTCATTTAGGTAGCGGACCATATACTCCTACATTGTACCAGTTAGGTGGAAACTTGCCAAACCCCCTTCCTCTCTTCACCTCCTTCTTGAATTTAATTGTGCTTTTATCTTGTGTGGGCCTATTGTTGTTTATCTACTAGTTTCAGCATGGTATTGAATACATGGTAAGTTTGCTTTTCCATTCTTGAGATACTTAGGAGAATGTTCTCCAAATCCATGTAGGTAAATACAATGGTGTCTTCTTCATAAATTCTTTCCAGGGTGATGTCACAGGGAGTTCTTCCCGTACTTTCTTCTGGAGTTTTTATCATTTCATGTCTTAGATTTCAATCTTTTATGCAATGTGAGTTAATTTTTGAAGTGGTGGGAGGTGCAGGTTCCACTTTCAGTCACTTACATGTGCCTAACCAGTTCTCCCAGCACCATTTGTTAAACAGGGATTCTTTTCCCCTGAATTATTGTTTTTTTAATTACATTTATTTATTAATTAATTTATTATTATTATTTTTTATTGTTGAGGATTCATTAAGGGTACAAGAAACCAGGTTACACTGATTGCATTTGTTAGGTAAAGTCCCTCTTATAATCTTGTTTTGCCCCCAAAAGGTGTGGCACACACCAAGACCCCCTGAATTATTGTTAATAGTTTGATATGTAATTTTCCTTACCTTTTCTTATGCTGGTGTGCATGTGCGTTTGTAAAAGTGGCCATGAGTCTTTATAAAAATATCTACATGAGTTACTTGGGATGCATTCAATTATAAGGAATAGAAAACTCATTTTAAATTGGCTTTGACAAGCAAATTTGCTGGTTCATATAACTAGAAACTTCAGAAGTGAGGCAGGTTTTGGCGTTAGCTTAATTTAGCAGCTCAGAATTTTTTTTGAGGACTTAATTTGTTTAATATCTCTTTTTTGCCTTTTGAGGCATCTGCTTCCTCCTAAAGCAGGTTCCTCAAGTGGTGGCAAGGTGGCTGCCTACAGCATCCAGAGATGCCTCTTCCAAACCCAGAAGAGTTCGTTAAGCAGGCTTCCCTCAGATTGGACCGTCTTGATTATATTCCTTTCTGGGGGCCAATGGAATGCTATTATTGATTGGCTTAGGTCTCTGTGAGGGGCTGGTTCTAAAAATAAATACCGTGTAAAGAGCAGGATATGGTTATAATTTAATTGAGCCAAATCGGGACGTGCTGGAGCTGAAGATGGAGCAAATCCAAGCAAAACTGCCCAGATGTTGCCCCATTGTGTGGAGTGGAACAGACATTGAGAAGCTCACCCTAACATCCGCCTCACCATACAAGAAAGACTGGAAAGAAATACTCAATACACCAAAATGCCACCAGTAGTTATCTTCAAGCGGTGGTATTAATGGGAAATTTCATCTTCTTTTCTATGCTTATCTATATTTTACATTTTTTACAACAAACATGAGTGTATGTGTGTATTACTTAAATAACTCTGAAGGGAAACAAAAGCCGTAAATATGAGGAAAAGCTGGTGCACACCACTTGCAATGTAATTAGCAGCTTGAGGGATTTAAAGCAGACGTGTTGGCAAACAGGAAACATGAATTTTTCGGATGGTATCAACTGTGCCTTGCAGAAGCTTCCAACTGACTTTCTATTGCTTCTCTTAAGCGGTTGCGGTCACTTCTCTAGGCATCATCTGAGATCTTTGAAGGCCAGTCTTGTTCAAAGCCACCAGTTCCGGTGGCTTGAATTTTCCCTTTCTATTAGGGTGGGGACTTTTCAGCTTTCTCTAGAGATTATGTTCCTTGTCATCTTTAAATACCATATGGTGAGTCCAAACCCAGAAGTTGCACAGTGAGTGCGTGCCTCTTTGCAGAAGGACCCGTTATGTGGGAGTGGGGGTGCTGGCGCTGGCTTCCTCTACTTCCTCTTGGGCAGAAGGCGCTGACATTTTAGCAAGTAGGCACCATAGAAAGTCCCAGGCCTTCTCAGCCCTCCTGTGGCTCTCCACATGGTCAGTCATACTGCAGCAGGAGTCACGGAAGGGATGTTCAAGTCTGAAAGCTCAAGGGCCCCGGAAAAAGCGAAGTGGGGCCTGCCCCTTGTTTCCCTGCTATTGGATGGGGTTCTTGGAAGTTCTGAGGATTCACAGAGAGACTCCTGCTGTTCTTCCACATAGCTTTTCCTGGAAAAGAGAACTTGTTGTTGCCCTGGAAAAAAGACCCCCACTGGCAAAATAAGGTAAGATGTCTTATGCCAGGGTAGGCTTCTGTGTTCTCTGGTTGAAGTTGATTCTCAGTTCCACATTTTGGGAAACTTGATGATATCTGATCATGCCCTTCTGGAGTTACTCTGTTGTGATGGTAAGCAGTAAGCTGGCACTTCAATGTGATGATGAGAGCTATACTTACAAAAAGGATCGGGAAGCTCTAGGTTCAGCAGTCCTGGTGCTTTGGTCTCAGAAAAACACGATGCAGGGGAGGAAGTGAGTCCTGAAGGTGCATATTGAATAGTCTTGAGGAACCATCTTATGTTACTCTTGGCAATGTCTGCCTTGCTCGGTGTCATATCTGTGGCATCTAGAACTGTCAGAGACACTCAATGCATATGTGATGAAGGAATGGATGCAAGCCTGGCTGAGTGGCCTTTTTCAAGGGTCAGTGTCCTCTGGGAAGTCTTCTTGGACCCTTCAAAGAGGAATAGAGTCTCCCCCCTGGGTTTCCTTAGTGCCTTAAATTAAAGTACCTAGGTCACAGTGTTGAAATAGTTTATGTGTCTTCCCTGAAAGACTGTGAACTCCACAAATGCAGGGATTCTGCTTCATTTTTCATTTACTTATAGGTACTTTGCACATAGTAGATACTCACTGAATAAATTAATAATACTGTGTCAACCTCATAAATATATCTCAGCATGTGTGAATACTTGTAGGTGGATCAGGATCTACATTAGCCAGGACTCCTTTGCTTTTTCAGTGTTGGAAATGCATTATCAAGTTCTTGTTCTTTTCTTTTCTTTTTGAGACAGAGTCTCACTTTGTCCCCCTGATTAGAGTGCCATGGTATTATGGCTTACAGCAACTTCAAACTCTTGAGCTCAACTGATGCTTTTGCCTCAGCCTCCCAAGAAGCTGGTGACTATAGGTGCCTGCCACAATGCCTGGCTATTTTTAGAGATGGGGTCTCTCTCTTGCTCAGGCTGGTTTCAAACTTCTGAGCTCAAGAAATCCACCTGCCTCAGCCTCCTAGAGTGCTAGGATTACAGGCGTGAGCCACTGTGCCCAGCTTGTTCTTTGCTTTTCTTGGCTTCTGAGGGAATAATCATCCTTCTATTTTTAGCTGTTATTCCAATACCTGCTATATTTGCTGAACCCACAAAAGGTGCTTAATGATGTTAATGAATTACATTTCAAGAATCAGAGCAGCCATCTCCTGAAGTTATATAGAGAGGCACCTTAATTTCATCAGGAAACCATCTGCAAGTCTTAGGGTGGGGTATATTATATCCGGGAGGACCTCCTAGAGTCAGTGCATCCTTCTTGAGTTATATGGACTTTTATGGCTTGGTCACATGAGTCGAAGCCCTGGTCTGGTCCTTACTGACTTTTTGTTACCTATGGTCCTCTGTGTATAGGTAAGCCTGCCTTCTCACCATGGATACATCCTTGGGGTCTGGGTGAGGATTTTCATGGCACCACTCAGACACCACTCTGAAAGAGAAAATGGCTTTGTGTGATCCCCAGTCCTGGATCCAGAAATAATATTCCATGTTTTAAGATCAGAGATACCAAAGTCAAGACATAGACTAAATGGTGAACACATATTTAAGGTGAGGGCAAGGGCAAAGTCTGAAACAAAGGTTCAATCCTCAAGTTATGTAAAATTGGTCATAATCAGAGAATGATGATGTGTGCCTGAGCACAGTTTGGTACAGACAAGTAGTTCATATTCTCTGTTGATTCGTGTGGGTCTGAGCCCATTGACATGGATAGCTGAAGTGGGCAAGGAGGTGATGAAAAGGAAGGTAGGCGCTTTATAGTTTTATGGAAGCCTCTTTGAGTATTGGAGTAACTCTCAGTAGACCAGAGTGACACAACCCTGCATTTCCTGGGTACACACCCAGGATTTATGTATCCTAGCCATTGTTCCCTTATCTAAAGACCGTCCTCCCTTCCCAGGAGGCCTTGCATCCTGCACCTGTGTTGTCACCTGGTCTCGCCAGGTGTGTTGCACAGGTGTGTTGAGAATCCCTGTGATGACTGGTCATTTGTTCTGCAATGGGGTAGCTTCTCCACACTCTGTATCCTGATGACTTTGAAAGTCTCTTAGGTGATTTAGGTTAAAACCCAAAGTTGGTCAACATCTAAATTTAGCTAACTGTGCCCTTCCAACACTTACGTTTCCTTAAATTAGGCTTTTTGTTGACTGCTTTCTTTCTGTAGGCATCATTTATAAGTTTGCCTCTGTCAGATGAGCTGTCATTTCCAATCCACAGTGCCAGCCTCTTCGCACAGTTGTGGGTTTCTAGAGGGCCTCTTTACTTGCTTCTGCCTTCCTCAAACAGCCTTCCCAAACTTTTTGGTTCCCTTGCTTTTTCCTGGCGGTTTCTCTTGATAGCCTATGTCTGTACTTACCAGATTCATTCCAACCCCTCCTGCTCTGTCTTCTCATGCAAGAGAAGGAAGCGTAATTTCCCCACATCCTCTTCTTGGTAAAAGGAAAAGGGAACTTGTCTTTCTCTAACCAAAGGTTTATGGTTTTCATACATTTTCTCTGATTCAAAAAAATGTGAAATTGATCTGTTTTTGCCATTCCCTCATAAACTATATCAGTGCTCAATCCTGCTCCCACTCCTAAATCAGTGAAATAAATTTTGTGAGGACAGAGGCCCTATCTCATTCATTTCTGAAGGTCTAACATTTAACAGTGCCTAATACATGGTGGGTACTATATATATGTTTGTGTGTGTGTGTGTATTTTTGATTTTGGAAACATAGTCTTCATCTGTCACCCTGGGTAGAGTGCCATTGCATCATAGCTCACCTCATCCTCAAACTCTTGGGTTTGAGCAATCCCCTTGCCTCTTTTATTTTTTTTCCAAGATAGAATCTCACTATGTTGCCCTCAGTAGAATGCCATGGCATCACAGCTCACAGCAATCTCAAACTCTTGGACTTAAGCAATTCTCTTGCCTCAGCCTCATAGTGGCTGGGACTACCTGCCACAACACTGGCTACTTTTTTGTTGCAGTTGTCATTGTTGTTTAGCAGGCCCTGGCCAGGTTTGAACCTACCAACCTGGGTGTATGTGGCCGACGTCCTGCCCACTAAGCTATAGGTGCCACCCTTCTCTTGCCTCTTTTGTTTTCTATGTAGCTGGGAATACAGGCATGTGCCACTGTGCCTGGCTAGTTTTTCTATTTATTTATTTTAATTTTTCTATTTTTAAAAGAGATGGGGTCTCACTCTTGCTCAGACTGGTCTTAAACTCCTGAGCTCAAGCAATCCTCCAGCCTTGGCCTCTCAGAGTGCTAGGATTACATGTGTGAGCCATCATGCCATGCCTATATATATATTATTATTTTTGAGACAGAATCTCACTCTGTTGCCCAGTCTAGAGTGCTATGGCCTCAAACTGACTCATGGCAACCTCAAACTCCTGGGCTCAAGTGATCCTCCTGCCTAAGCATCTTGAAAAATATATGTTTGTTGAATGAATGAATGAAAGAGTAAGTCAGTAAATGTATAAATTGAGAAACTGGGTGGGGGCATATATTGAAAAATTCCAACTGATTATAAATTATTCACTTATTCAAAAATGGCTTCAAGATAATGTAGATGGGATTTTCATAGTTAATTTTGTCATCAATTTTCTTAGGCTGTAAGTTCTTCTGAAAAATACAGATAGTTACAAATAATGTTTGCAAAAAATAGCATTAATAATTAATATATTTTCTCCTTGGGAATCAGTTCATTAAATAAAAAGAGAAACATAATGGTCATATTTTAAAAAATCACAAGGGTAAGTATTAAAACAGCCATTGGCTTTACAAATATGATTCAAAATTCCATGCCAGTTCTAAAAGGCAAATATAAATGCAAATGAAAATAACCAAAAATATTGGTATCATGGAATAAGCGGATTTTGCTATGAAAAAATAAAGTCCATCTAAACAGATACAGAATTTTCTGTGATAAGTGGGCTCATATCTCTGCTAAAGGAACTTTATAAATATATGGGCTTCTAACAATTGAGAGAAATCAATTATACAGAAAGTTGATAATCAGTTTTGTGCTAAGTAAAAGTTCTCAGAGAAAGCTGGAGGTTAAGTTATTCCCATGAATTTTCAGTTTCAATTATAAGATTTATTTAAATAATATGGTTTTCAGATCTGGAGAGGTGACTTTGCCTGATGTGTACGATCAAGTATAATATGTCTCATGCAAAGATAACTAATAAAGATAGAAGTATTTAACTAAGCAATGTCTATTATAAGCAGGTTTCAAATCTAAGGGATTTTTTTCCCTTAGACAAATCATATATGAAAGATTTATAAGAATAGCTATCATTAAATTTATTATTACTTTAATTTGGGGAAATAGAATTAAACCTGACAAAAAGTTCGTGTTAATCCCTAACCCTGAGTCGGAGAGAGAAAACAAAAGAGCTGTGTGGAATCTGTTGATTTCATTTTCACCAAGATTGTACTGATAAAGCATCTGGTTTATGGCTAAAGCCAGGTGTGGCCTGCAGAGACAGAAAGGGTGTGTCTTGTTTTAGGATGGGATATCCATCTTAACCATGCAATGAGAGAAAATCATCGACTATGGAGGGAGAATAGCCTGCTAGCAAACTACAAAGCTCACTGTCTTGGCTGCTATGGGTCATGTTATGAGCTTCAAGAACATTAAGATCCTATATGGACCGATTGACTTTTCAATAGCTTAATAATTGCAATAATGCAACATTAAAATAACTTTGGCATATTACAAAAGTAAATGTTACAAGACAAAGTCAATTGAGGCAAACCAAATGACCAAAGACAAAATCTTCCCAGATTCTGGAAACAGCGCTGGCAATGAAGCATATGCTCAGCAATATATGGATTGTCATTTGCTCTTTGTGGTTTATTGATATCAATTGACTTTTGACAATTGATGAGAGGCAGGAAGGGAGGAGGCCATAAGTTTCCTGCCTTCCAAGTAACTGTCACAAGATTCAGGATTGTGTAATGTCTGTGATGTCAGAAACCTGGTATATGTTGGTCACTGTGGTAACTCCAGCTTAAATCCATGCTGTGGGCACTTAAGTGGATGGAATTCACCAGCTGACTCCACAAATATCCATCTGTTGAGCCTTCTACTTTTGTTCCTTGGCTAGTCCATGCCAATGCTGAGAATTCCATCCATGTAGAATCAAATGACTATTTTATTTTACCCAGTGTATTATCATTTCCTATTAATTTATTATTTAATTTTCTATTAAGATTCATGAAATATGTCGTTATCATTATAATTAGTATTATTTGTTTATTTGTTGAAACAGAGACTCCCTCTGTCTCCCTGGGTAGAGTGCCATGGCGTTATCATAGCTCATAGCAACTTCAAATTCTTGGGCTCAAGCAGTTTGAGCTCGGACTATAGGCACCTACCATGATGCCTAGCTAGTTTTTCTATTTTTAGTAAAGACAGGGTCTCTCTCTTGCTTAGGCTGGTCTTGAACTCCTGAGCTCAAGCAATTCTCCCGCCTCAGCCTCCTAGAGTGCTGGGATTACAAGTTTGAGCTACTGCGCCCGTCCTCATTATAGTTAGTATTGAACAATCTTTTTCTGAAACCCTGGAATAACTCCTATAACTTATTTCTATCTGTATGTGTATATTAATAGAATATCCACTGCTGACCACCTCCTACATCGACCACCTCCTTAAATTGACCTAATTTTCACAGATCAGATATGCATGCACCCTATATATGTATCAATACAGTAGGCCTAGTTCCATATGTTGACCACCTCTGCACATTGGCTAGCTAGTGACACTCCCTTGGGTGGATAAATTACAGAGGTTCTCCTGTACATATTAAGGACTATAAAATATGTCATTACTTTGTTCATACAGGTATCATTGTTAATAAGTTAGAATCACCCCAAAATGAAGAGAACCATTTTTAGTAACTACCTTCTTTCCAGTACTTGCCCCTGGAATATTTATGTTTGAGCTTTGGGAATTTGTTTCACCCTGTCCTTGTTTATGGGCAGCTTGGTGTTTCAAAATCTCACTGTGCTCAGTAATGATTCATGTGTATATTATTTTTACAGTTGTCTTTTTAAACATAAAGTGTTTTCGAAAAGGACAACATTCTACGAAAGGAAGGTAATGAGTCTCTAGACTAATAAATCTTATAAGTGCTTAAAAGAATGTTCATAGATCAAAATTTTGGTCAAAAAAATAGGGAAGAAAGCTAGAGACTTCCCTTTCTATGCAAAGATGCAAGTTAAGACTCAAAAAGTTAACTGCCTGGGAAATGACTCGTTAGAAAGATGTGTCATTTTTCTGTCTTCAGGAGTCACAGCCTATGACTAAAGAGGCTCTGTGATCTCACCTTCTCCACGTCTTCTCTGCGAGCTGTCTCTGGATGGTTAACAATTACAGCTGAGACTTAGTAAGTGCTTGTTGTTGATGGTAAGTGCAGGCACACAGTAAACACTAGCTCCCTCCCTTCCTTCCTGCCCACTTTGAGGACAATAACAGAGGAGATCCCCAAAGCTTCACAGGATGGAGTGATTTTTAAAACACACAAAAAGCAAGTCCCTAAGTAAAGCGGAGGGCAAGTTTACTGCGGGTGCAGAGAAGGCTTGCTCAACAGGGCAGGGTTGTGAGACCTGTTCTGTAATGGCCTCCCCAGGAGCCACCAAGCACCTGAAATCATTTCTGAATTTCTTTCTCAGCTGATGGGTTCTTCCCATTGTGCTGAGTCAGACTCTGGCCCCAATCTCAGTGGTGGATGCTTCCTGCCTGCCTGTAAGTGTCTGCAAAGGAAGGACCCTCCTCCCTCTCAGAGATGAGAGATCTTCCCTCCTTCAGAAACTCCAAGTGTTAGCCTGGGGGTGGGCATGGGAGGAGTCTAACTGGACCCAGAGGAACCTTCTCAGCCACCCTGAAACCAGATAATAGCTGGTAGCTGCTTTTCCCTGCTATATTAATGTGCTCGATTACTAATACAAAATATAACAGATTGGGTAGTTTGAACAAAGAAACTTATTTTCTAGAGGCTGGAAGGTGCTGGCAGGGTCAGTTTCCTCTAGAGGCACCTGTCCTTGGTTTGCGATGTGCTTCCTCTTGCTGAGTCTTGGTGTGACCCTTTCTCTGTGTACGCATGTCCCTGGTGTCCCCGTCTTGTAAGGAAGGGCACATCCTTCAGATTGGATTGGGGCCACCCTCATAGCTTCACTTTCCCTTAATAAAATGCCATGTCTCTAACACAGTCACATTCTGAGGTACTAGTGGGTTAGGACTTTAGTGTACACTTTTTTTGGGGGGGGGAGCAATTTAGTCTATAGCAAATGCTTAGTTTTTCTTTTTTAAAAAGACTACAATTCACACACATCAGTATGACACTATAAGAAAAAAAATTAAACAAATAATAATAACTAAATGTGGTCTCAAAATCAGAAGAGCTGAGTTGAAACCAGCAACCAGCAACTCCCTTCAGTGTTCCTGGGCTGCCTCCTCTCGGAAAGCAGGGATGAAGACACTACCCATTCTGTCAGCCCGGGAGGACCCGGGGAGAAGATATGTGGAGCAATCTTAACAGCCATTCAATGCTGACCATCACTGACCTGGCCCAGAAGCTTAGAGAGTGGGCTCAGGGCTTGGTCTGCCTGATCCAAATTCCAGAGTCACTACCATGAGCTGATTAACTCTGGCCAGGCTGCTTTCTTCCTTTGTCCCTCAGTTTTCTTTTTCTTCTTTTTTTTGTAGAGACAGAGTCTCACTTTACCGCCCTCGGTAGAGTGCCGTGGCATCACGCAGCTCACAGCAACCTCCAACTCCTGGGCTTAGGCGATTCTCTTGCCTCAGCCTCCCGAGTAGCTGGGACTACAGGTGCCCGCCACAATGCCCGGCTATTTTTTTGTTTTGCAGTTCCGCTGGGGCTGGGTTTGAACCTGCCACCTTCAGTATATGGGGCCGGCCGCCCTACTCGCTGAGCCACAGGCACCGCCCAGTCCCTCAGTTTTCTTTTCTGAGAAATGGGAATAATGTTAGCACTGACTTTGCAGGTTTGTCATGTGTAGCTTGTTGCCTTGCAGCTTCTCCTAGCAAATAGTCAGAACATGCTTTCTCCTTTGATGTTTTGTACATGTCGCCACCCTTCTCCTATGGTTCCTTTCAGTCCAGCCCCCTTGCTCACATCCAAGGCTCCCTTGCTGTTTTTTCTGAAGAAGGTGGTATTGTTTAGAAATGGACGCTTTGTGGTCCCTCAAAGGTGGAGAAGTAAGAAATTCCCTAGCCCAGTGACCCACAGCCGATGATGAGGCCAAGGTAGCAGTCACCTTCCCTGAAGGAATCTGTCTCCCTCTGCCCAAATTCCCTGACATACCCCTGGTGCTGACCAGGAGGGGGAGGGGATGGAGAGGAAGCAATGACTCCCAATAATTCATCAGCCTCCTTGAGAAATGACTCAGAAGTGCATTTCCTGCCGTGGTGAAGCTATCAGTGCCACATTTTCATACTGATGTAGAAATGAAGACCAGCCAATGAGAAGAGGCAAAGGCTGTGTAGTCAGAGTTCAGGTTTTGGTAGAGACTCAGAGGCAGGCAGATGAAAAGGGAAGGCTTCGGCAGTGCTGGGTTTGTAGGCTGTTGGTGTGGCTGTGGGCTGCTAACTGGAAGTGGGGCATCCCATGCAATTGGTTGGTGGGACATATTTGGCTCTCTCTGGTTGGTAATAAGTTGGCAGTTTGGACAAAAATTAGGAAAGTTGTCAGTTATTAATCAATTCCTGGCCATTTGGGTCTGATTGTTACAGAAGCTATTGTTTGCTTTCAGGAGTGTTACTAGAGATAGCAGTTTGACTCCCTATGAGTCTGACTTAGAGCAGGCTGGCATCCTAGGCTGGTTACTGTAGATCGGTGGTTCTCAACCTGTGGGTTGCAACCCACAGGAACTCTATTACAGGCTTGCGGCAGTAGGAAGGTTGAGAACCACTGCTGTAGATAATGGGTTGGTTTCCTGGGTTGGTTGCTGCAGGTTGTGGGTCAGAGTTCTGTTTTTACATACAGACTGGCCACAGCTGTGTGTATATTCAGCCTCTCACTGAGGCAGCAGGGTTTGCTTTGAGCAGGGCCCCTAGGATGAGACCTCACATGCTTTGTTGTATCTGTAGATACCCAGACCGGTCTTTACCACACATCTGCTTCCTATAGGACTTTTGCAGAGAGTGGTGGTGGCTGCTTCTGATTTTGTCAGGGTATTTGTGGCTATAATGTAATTATTTGCTGAAATCTCTTGGCTCCAGAGTCTTTTTTCAAAGTTGAAGCCAAGGTTTGGCTTCTGCTTGGGTTAGAACAGTGGTTCTCAACCTTCCTAATGCCACGGCCCTTTAATACAGTTCCTGAGGGTCTCAACCCACAGGTTGAGAATCGCTGGGTTAGAAGGAAAGAAGCATTCCCCATTTTAGAATCTCAAAAGAAGCTCTTTGAACAGTGGCAGGTGGAGTTAATATGCACAGACAGGACCTGATTATATGGATTTGGTAGGCACCAGCTCTTAATATGTGAATATACCTCTGAGAAGGAATGTGCATTTGAAAACTGGGAGATTCTTTTTGGATATATGATCCTGAATAAATTACTGATTTTTCTGGGGTCTCATAAATAAATTAAAGGTCTGGTGTGGTGACTCACACCTGTAATCTTATACTCTGGGATGCCAAGGCAGGTGGAGTCCTTGAGCTCAGGAGTTTGGGACCAGCCTGAGCATAAAAATAGAAAAACTAACTGGGCATTATGGGAGTTGCCTTTAGTACCAGCTACTTGAAAGGCTGAGTCAAGAGGATTGCTTTAGTCTATGACAGTGGTTCTCAACCTTCCTAATGCTGTGAGCCTTTTATACAGTTCCTGTGGGTCACGACCCACAGGTTGAGAACTGCAGGTCTATGGGTTTAAGGTTGCTGTGAGCTATGGCACCTTGGCACTCTAACCAGGGTGACAGAATGAGACTGTGTCAAAAATAACCAAAAAAACAAATAAGAGATAATAAAACTTGCCCACATTGATTCACAGATTTCTAATCCTCTAGAGATTTCATGTGTACAAAAAGTATTCTAAGTCCCCCCCTGTGTAGTGGTATTTTCATTGTGCAAATTTTTCCTTTGCTGAGGAGCCTGCTCTGCAAACAGAGCTTCTGTCAAATGCCACCATGCACAGGTAGGCATCCTAGGTTGCCTCTGATTGGCAAGGCTCCTTATTGTGTACAAAGTGGATTTAAATACTTGAAACGGTGTCACAGCCTTCCAAATCTGGTCTTGGCTTTAGCTGTCCCAAGTATTCTAAATAAGCTCTTCACTCCCACAAAACTCATCTACTTATTGTCCCCAAGACACTGGAAATGAGACAAACTGAGATCTAGTTCCTCCCTTCCTACTCCACCCCCAACATGTTTCACCTCGGATCCCTGCTATTTTCTTCTGCTTGGAGGCTGCAGCTCTTCCCTTCCCTCCTCACCCCACCCTCACTTTGCTCTAGTTTTCATCTTTGAAAGATATGATTCAAATCTTACCTCCTCAAAGAAGCCTTCTCTGACTGCATCAGACCACAGTGATCCCTTTTATTTCTGAACAACCCTCCCGTATAGTACAGCAGGCTTTCTCATCCATTTGGCAAATGAGTAAAACTAGACATAATGTTTTTGGTTGTTATTATCTAACCGCATTGCAGTTTGCATTGGACAACCTCTGTATGTCACTGACTATTTTACTGCCTTTTACCCCCACTGCTTAGTATTATATGATGTGTTTCAATGCTTCATAAGGGTTGGTTTGGTACAATGATGAAACAGTGTGCCATGTTGATGGATGTATTAAACAGATATAGAAAACTAAAGAAATGAGTCTCTTTCTGGTTTCAAGAATAAATAGTTCCTTGATACCATTTCAGATCCAGAAGGGGTGGGGTTCGGTGGTTTAGCCTTTATGGCAGCTGCATCTTTAGTAATTCAGGGGAACAAAATAATAATTTTCAAGGCTTTTTTCTAAAGGAAAGCACAATGACATCTTGTTAGCATCCAGTCAATGCATGCTCTTATGCATGGTTTGGGGCCTTGGAACACAGCTAGGCAGAGCTCAGCCTTTGGCCCTTGGAGGGAGTCCTGCCAAATGCAATGGGGCAGGTGTGCATGTGGGTGGTGAGCCCCCTTGTTGGTGCAGGGAGTCTTATTAAGAAGAAAGAGGCCAGGTGATCTGTGCTTATTCCTGGTTCATACCTGGGGCACATGGAGAAGAAGAAAAAAGTAAAAATAAAGAAAAAAAAAAGAAAGAATGAAGAGGCCAGCAGGGATGCTATGGGTAATGACTGGGATTCTGGGCAGAGTGGAGGATGAAGAGCAAATAATGGAGAATACAGACCATCATCTGGGTCAAACCTGCCAATGGTGAACCCAAAACTGTGTGTTGTTGGGAGGCCCAAAGAGACAGGGAGGACTCCACCACTGAGTCACTCTGCCAACAGCAACCCCCTTGTATTTGGGGGACAGAGGTTGGGTTTCAGGTCTTGGGAGGAGGTCTAGCAGGACTAGAAAGGCTCGGGTATAGGAAAATAAATGAGAACATTTTGGGATTGGGTTGTGGCCATAGTATTCTCAGAAATAAAGTACAATCCCAGAAGCTCATAGCCGCCCAGAAGGCTGTGAGTGAGGATAACTGTGAAGATACAGAGAGAAAGAAGGTGGAGCCCGGTGGTGCTGCACAGCTGGGATGTGAGGAATGAAGAACCACAGGAGCGAAGTGACTTGGCTATCAAAAGTCACCATCCTTAAGCTGGGTGCGGTGGCTTGTGCCTGTAATCCTAGCACTCTGGGAGGCCAAGGCAGGTGGATTGATTGAGGGCAGTAGTTCAAGACCAGCCTGAGCAAGAGCGAGACCCGGTCTCTACTAAAAATAGAAAAACTAGTTGGGGCTGGGCATGATGGTGGGCACCTGTACTCCCATCTAGTGGGGAGGCTGAGGCAAGAGGATTACTTGAGCCCAGATGTTTGAGGTTGCGGTGAGCTATGATGCAGCGGCACTCTAGCCTGGGCAACAAGTGAGACTCTTAAAAAAAAAAGTCACTGCTCTTGTTAGCAACAGACCTAGGCTTGGAGCTGGGTGCATGTGATTCCTTTAGCCCAGAGTGTTTGTTCTAATTCACCAGGGTCATCGTATGGACTTCAGTGCAGCCCTCAGTGTCTATAGTGGTGCCCTGAAGGCAGCTTTAGGGTGTGTTCTGGGAGTGAGCAATTGAGGAGGGAGCATTTAATGAGAGCAGGTGTGTATTTTTCTGTTTAATATTAAGGGTTCCTTGTGTACAATTTTGACTGAAAAGTCTACCCCCAAAAGAAAGCTTGACAATGCCTTTGGTGATGGCAGTGATCATTACAACTTCAATTCCTTTCTGGAGAACTAGAGAGAAGAGAAAATAAATGCCTGGAGTTCAAAGGCATGACATTGGCATGAAAAATACATCAGAACAGAAAAAGTTCTCTAAAAGGGCGACAATACAATACCCCAGGGGGAAAATTAGTGCCTTCAGCCAGGGATTTTATACGGAGTTACGGCATTTTAGATTCTCAGGAGGTTGAAATAGTTGTATATCCATTGAGACATGCCCTTTAGGAAATCAATATAAAAGTATATAAAATGGGCCCTTCTACTTTGAAGTCTAGAGGAAAGCATAAAGGAATAGCTAGCTTAAATAATAGAGGGTGTGTTATATTTTTAGAACCCAAGGACGGAAACTGCAGGCCATTTGCAGAAATGTGAGAGTTTTGAGAGGGCTTTTGTGGCCTTCTCTGGGGCCTGGTGGCCTCTCTTCCCTCTGCTTCTCTCCTACCTCTCTCTGTCTCTTTCTTCTACTCGCTGCCACCACACCCTGCCGGGCAAGCCAGTCACACAGCATCACCCTTGGGACAACTGTCTTTGTGTGCCTGGGGTTGGGTTTTTTATTTTACATTTTTTGATATTTATTTATTATTTCAGGTTAATGTGAGGGTATAAATAACTAGGTTACAATATTTGCATTTGTAGTTGTCTCCTGCGCTAACAGGTGTCCATCAAGTGGGAGGACACCAAGCCCCGCCCCTCCTCCCCTCTCTTTCCTCCTATGTTCCCCCTCCCCGCAACTTGACTTGGATTGAATTGAGTTTTTCTCTTATGGGAGTATGTCTTAGATCATCTGCTGGCTTCATATTAGTATTGAGTACATTGAATACTTGCTTTTCCATTCTTGTGATACTTTATCAGTACCATAGGCTAACTGATTGCGCAACTGGAGCACTGGTTCTTGTGATACTTTACTAAGAAGAATGTGTTTCAACTCCATCTGGATAAACAAAAAAGATGTAAAGTCACCATCTTTGTTTTTATGGCTGAATAGTATTCTATAGTACACATATACCACAGTTTGTTAATCTATTCCTGGGTTGGTGCACATTTAGGTTGTTTCCACATCTTGGCAATTGTAAATCGAGCTGTAATAAACAATCTAGTGCAAATGTCTTTATGATAAATAATTTTCTTTTCTTCTGAGAAGATGCCTAGTAATGGGATTGCAGGATCAAACTGGGGTTGGATTTTTAGAGACGGACTGATCGACAGCACAGTCTCCAGAATGGTTTTCCATGAGTCAGAAGTCTGTCACCCAGAGGAGATGCTACAGTTCATGGGGAAGGGGCCAGGCAGCAAGGCCACAGGGTCTATCATGGTGGGAGGGGTGTAGGTAGCAAGGCAACAATCCATATCTTCACTGTGACTTTCATAGCAACAATGATGACACAGAAATCTGGGAGCTCCCAGTTGCCACACAGTGTGCTGTTCATTGCTGTGTACATTTCAGAAGACTTTATACCATCTCACATCAGAGGTCCCATTCTCTTAGCAACCCTGAGATTCCAATTCCTTCCTAGGTGTTCAATCTTCCTGCTACCCAAGAACAGAAATAATATTCTTACAAATGGAGTCCAGTGGGCTGGCCAAAAGCAACTGGTCAAAGGAGAACTCAGAGGATGCATTTATCTGGCCTTGCATTTGACATAATTTTCTTTGTTGTGGTTGACGCTGCAGGCTCCGGAGTTGTACTCCCAAATTTAAGTTCTTGCCCCACCATGCAATAAGTATGTGGCCTTGAGCAAGGGACTAAGCCTCTCTAAAACTCAGTTTCCCCAAAGTTCATAGTAAAACCCCTTGGTAAGAAATAAAACATACTCAGGAGATAGTGAGAAATACTCTCTGAAAACAGTTTTTGATCCCTAGAAAGGACTCTGGGAATGTTACCACAATGGCCATTATCATTGTTAATCTCCTTTTCATGTCCTGTGGACCTAAATGAGCTCATACCTCTGAGTCAGAGGCTTTCCTGTGTTCCTCATAGCTCTTGTCCTAACTCCTTCCTGAACTTTTGCATGTTGTATCAAGTGTTAGTGCATGCTTGGTGGTTAATCAGTGGGCTGAGAATGTTGTGCTTTTGCTCTGACTTGAAGAAATTCTTACTATTGAAGATGGGGAAAATGCACAAGCAGTAAAGACTTGACCTGAATTTAAGCAATTTTTGCTGAGTGCTAAAAGTAGGTCTTTCAGAGCTTTATTTTTGACAATTTGCATTATCTGCCCTTTCCTTAAAATGAAAAGAAGAACCAAGAAGATTCCTCCCACTTCTTTGATCTCTATCAACACTAATTTCAAACTGTCACCTTCTCTACCGAAGAATGGGCAATCTGTTCTTTGATACTGTACACAAGGTCGGAGAGCTGGAAAACCCCACAAGAAACTTTAACGCAGATTCAGCCTTTCTTATTCTTTTTTCTTCCAGGAGCCAAGCTATTCTTGAAGATCATGAACTTGTCTTCTGAGCATTGCAACATATCAGAGTGGCTGAGGCTAGAGGCAACAGTGAAGGCCTCTGTCTATGCAATTACCTTCTCCTTTGCCACGTCCATCACTGCCATCATTATCACAATAGTGTCACAGAATTTGAACCTACGGAGAGAGGTCCGATACATCCTGCTTTGCCATCATCTGCTATGCATCTCCTCCTACTGTGGCCTGGGGATTGTTTTCCAAGGAATGCGGGCCTTGCTGGCTAACAGCCCATTGCTGATATGCTGGGTCGTGTTTGGGGCTCAGCTAAGCATTGGAGAAGGGATTCTCTTCACTCTAGCCTTGATGGCTCTCAACGCTTACGTGGTGATTTGCTGGCCACTGAAATCTCTGTCCTTCGTAGGTTCGGTTAAGTATAGGATTCTGGTTGGGACTTGGGCAATCATTATACTCAAGAATGTTTGTTTATTCCTCATAGAGGGCACTAACCTTACTGTGGTTTCTGTATTTAAAACCGAACCCCTTTGCCCTGTTATTTTGAATGGCACCGCTGCCAGGGCCATTGGCATGGTTTTCCTTGTCATCCTCCTGTCTATCATTCTTGTAAGTTACTCTCTGATATACCAAGAAGGGAAACGTGCTGGCCACTTTAATAAGTCAAATATCAAAGCAAGGAGAACAGTCCTTCTTCATTTAGTGCAGATAAGTTTACATGTAATACCAACCCTCATATTCATAGGTTTGGGGAAGGTGTGTGGGTTGTTTTTCTTTGCTTTAAATCTGGTGCTTTTTGGTGTCTTCGCATTTGCTCAGTGTTTTAACCCCCTGATCTATGGGCTCTGGAATAAGGAGTTGCAGTGCAGACTTCACCACTGGAGGTGCTGTCAGCTGTGGTGTGGCCTCACTAAGAACAGCAGAGGGCCAGTTTAAACAAAAACTCAGCCATTTTGAATCAACACCTCCAGTCTTATTTAGATTCATTGGCTCTGACTAATGATTGGCCCTTCGTTTAACCTAAAAGTGATGCCTTGATTTAATTTTTAAAAGTAATATGAGTGAGTCAAAGTTTTTCATTTGGCTTATAATATTCACTGATTGCACTAATGTACACAATTATGATTTAATAAAAATTAAAAAAAGAAAGAAAAATAAACTAAAAGATATACTGAAAAAAAAAATAATGTTCACTGGTATGTACACTGAATTGGTCTCAGTGAAATCATTTTTGTGTCTTTAATTTAAAACCCAGATCAGCATTTCTGGCAGCATGCTCTACTGTGTTTGAGTAGTTGGACACCTCTTCAGAATGTACTTGTTCTTAGAAACTTCAAAAAATGTGTTGTTGAAATGAAGATAAGAAATTTGGCTGTTCTTCTTATGTTAATTAAGGCTATGTTTGATTATATGTAATAACAAAAACAGCAACAAAATAAACAGTGCCTTCAAAAAGTTAGGTTTTTTTTTTTCTTTCGTAAAAGAAATCTGGTGGTACATTATGTGGCAGCCCTGCAGTCGACATGCTTATTTTCTTCTGCTGTGCCATGGTCAGCGTGCCACCTCATGACCCAAAAGGACTATCCACGCTCTGTCCATCATGTTCACTCTCCAACCAACAGGAAGAAGGAGCAAAGATGGGACTGCACCTTCCTTCTGAAGACAATTTCTGGCAGTTACACAAAATAGTTTTTCTTAAATTGAACTCATCAAATTTTAGTCACATGGATATACCTAGTAAAAGTATGGCATTGATCATAAACTACCTAACTGAGAAAAATAAACTATCTAATGGAAAGAAAAACAAGAAAAGATCACTGCTCCTTTGATTAACAACCTGTTGCTTAAATTGTTTTATTTGAGAATTTGTTTTCATAGCACTTGAAAAGACCTGAGAAGATAAATGGAGTGTGGCCCTCTCTGGCTCCAATTCTTACCACATTCCAAGGATCCTGATGAGCCAGCCTCATAGAAAAGAGGAAAAAGAGGAAAAACAGACACAAGCACTTCACAGCTGCCTTTTGCTATCAGTTGGCAGTATTCACCATTTTTTCCTTTTTCTTTATCCCCATAACCCGCCCTGCATGCCCTTTCCCCTTGACACCAGCACTTCTCTTTTCTCTCTTTTGTGCTGCACCCTTCCCACTCTTGGAAACTAAAATGAACTTTCTTTCTTTAAAACTAATCTAATATTTGTATCAAGAATTCTTTCTCAGCTCACCCTACAAGTTCCCACACTAGCACCCAGCTTTAAGGGAGGGTGGGAATAGGTTTCAGCAGGGCAACAGTGTACCCAGCTAAAGATTGGGATTCTTAATATTAAGGAAGGAGGAATGGATATTGGAAAGTAAAATTACTTCAGGGACCTTTTTACTTTCAACTAAGCAAAGACAGAGAATGAATGGGTTACGATCCACCACAAACATGTAATCTGCCTTTAAATATGATGTAAAAATATAGAGCTAACTATTTGGGATCCTAGAAAACTTTAAATATGCTATGTTAACAAGTCTCAAAGAGAACAACATCAACAAGAACATGGAACTTTTTAAACATGGGAACTAACTCATCATTTAAATCCAAGCAAGTTTGAGGCAGCAGTATGAAATAAATCCTTTCGCAGAAGTTTGCATGTGATATTTCTTTAAAGGAAACATCCATTTCTGAATCAGTCAGAATTCAGTTCTAGAAACCGGAATAATCACTGAGAGTCCTATAAGTGGAAAGGACTTAATGTAGCAATCAGATGCTAACAAGGTCAGTTGATGAATGAGGGAGTGGAGATCATTCCTCACTCCAATGATGTCAAGAATGAACCACTTCAGCTGTGACCTGGAGATCAAGGTCATCTGATCACCTGGATCTTTCTGCCACCACCACAGTTCCTGTGCCTCTTGACACTCTTTTTTGTGACTGGACTTTCCAAAAGAAACAGCAACAGGGAGGTGGCCTCCACTTCCTTCTATCTTCCAGATCTCATGGGTTTGCCTTTAATTGTTAGAACCTAATTGGCATCTAGAACCCTAAAGTAAAGAAGTCTGGAATGTGTATTTCTGAATCTCATAGATTTGGCAGTACTTGAAGTTACCCAAAAGGAGAGTAAAAGTGAGGATTGAATGAGCGAGTGCGTGGGATCCACCATAATTGCATTTAGTTTTATTCATGGGTAACAACAATAAGAACAGCCAAAGCTATTGATAGCTTTTATTGAACAACTATTGTCATGTTGCTGACATTATGCAAACTATTCTATATAGTTTACTTTAATCCTCAGAACAATTTTGTGTGCAGGAATAATTATTCCTGATTTAAGAATGAGAAAATTAGAGGCATAAGATCTTACATGAAGGAAGGAGGTCAGTACCTTCCCATATCCATTACTGGCCCCAAGATGATCATTTCTTCACTGTTGAGAGCTAGAACAATTGCTTGGGAAATTGAGGCCTCCATTCTCCACTTTGCTTTGGCTATGGACATCCAGATGATAGAAGAAAGCCTTTCTTACTCACTGTTTTGTTACATTCTTGTATCTTCAGGCCTTTGTTTTCAGGAGCTAGTGATTTCTGTGTTATGTCTCCATTTGGAGATTTGGAGTCCAAGATTTGGACTTCAAATCTTCTGGGTCTTCTCTAGGTCTTTGGTCTAGATCATATCTCTTTCTCCACCCACAATTCTGGTCAGTCAAATCCTCAAATGTCCTTCCATGGGAGGAATTAGGCCTTATTACCTTTGTCCCCTGGTACCCAGCATGGTGCCTAGTAGACTGCACCCACTCAAATGATGGAACAGACCCGTCAACCAGTAAGACCTGCCTTTCTATGAACCCCCTTCCCACAAAAACCAAGCTCTCTCTTTCTTTTTGTTGAAATATTAAGTAATCAGAGAGCAAACAATATTTTTGTTTCCCAGAAAGTTGAAGTCAAAAAATTAGCCAAGCTTAACTCATTTTTAAGATCTAAATCTAAAACAAACCATTTAATTTATCTTTGAATCCTTTAAGACTATTTTCTGATATCAGAAGGTGAATTCTGGTTGGATCATTGAGTGCTAAATGGCAGTCTTATACTTTCAGGTGAAAATTCTTTTTTTTTGTAGAGACAGAGTCTCACTTTATCGCCCTGGGTAGAGTGCCGTGGTGTCACACAGCTCACAGCAACCTCCAACTCCTGGGCTTAGGCGATTCTCTTGCCTCAGCCTCCAGAGTCGCTGGGACTATAGACGCCCGCCACAATGCCCGGCTATTTTTCTGTTTTGCAGTTCAGCCGAGGCTGGGTTTGAACCCGCCACCTTCGGTATATGGGGCTGGCGCCCTACTCGCTGAGCCACAGGTGCCGCCCGAGGTAAAAATTCTTATTTACAAATTAAAACAATTTTGAATTGGGAACTTATTTAGTGTAAAATTCAAAAGGTTGAAAAGGTATTGAGCAAAAATAAGTATTTCTTCCACATTTTCCTAGGTCCCCAGCTCTCATCTAAGAGTCAACAGATGTTACCAGTTTCTTGTGTTTTTCCCAAGAAATGATCTCCACAAAGTGAATTATTGAGAATTTATCGTTTGTAAGATAATTTTGGTTTTAATATCCTGGATTTGGATGGGAAAGTTGTTTTAATTGGTATTTATAATAATAGTTGACATCATGAATGATAGTTCAAGACACAGCAATAAATAACTTTATGATATGAAAATCCTTTGCACTCCCAGGGAAACTTACCCTTGGGCAAGATACAAAGGGGAAGAGGAGAGAGGAAGTGGTGGCCAAAGTTACTTGCAATTAGTTGAGAATTTTGTAAAATGTTCTTTTCTCATATAAAAATGGTGCAATGGTATTGACTTTTTTATTTTTTTTGCAGTTTCTGGCCGGGGTTGGGTTGAACCCACCACCTCTGGCATATGGGGCCAGCACCCTACTCCTTTGAGCCACAGGCACCACCCGATGGTATTGACTTTATTATAAAGTGTGGGGGTTTAGGACAAATGTTCAGAGAAGTTACAGTTTTCAAATGGCTCTAAGAAAATACTTAAGAAAAAATTGTGAATTATCTAAAAATTTCCAAGTTGTCAGAAACACTTTATTTACCAAAACTGCAACCCCGTTATTACTCCATCAAACCATTTCTGGCTTCTATATAAATATACTGTGTAAACACATACTGACTAACTTAAGAATAATTTAGGGCAAAATCTATAAAAGTCAGAAGAGAAAAGTTCATAATCATTATAAGAAAATGTCAAGTGAATCTAGACCATTGTTTAGAAGAAGTTTAAGACTATAAAATAAGCCAAGTGTGATGACACATGCTTTAGTCCCAGCTACTGAGTGGAGTGGGGTGTGGTGAGGTGAGGTGGGGGGCGTGGTGGAGGCAGGAGGATGGCTTGAGCCCAGAGTTCGAGGCTACAGTGAGCTATGATCACACTACTCCACTCCAGCCTGGGTGACAGAGTGAGACCTTGTGTCTTAAAAATAAAAGACCATAAAACCAGACACACTTAGGACTTTTAAGCATTTCTTTTTTTCCTCCGAGAAGGTTGTCCAAGTGGCTGGAACTGCTTGCCTCATGGACAAGTAAAGACATATACCTGTATATGTGCCAGACAGGAAACAGTGTATCTCCCACTAGTGTGGGTGGGGAAAGGATGCCAGAGAGTCCTTGTGAGCCAGGAAGACTTTCAGGAAAGATCTGGCCAAAAAGCTTTATTCCAAAGGAGAGAGGCCCTCAGCACAAAGAGACTGGAGGTTGCCATTGGCAGCAGAGGATGAAAATGGAGTGAGAAGCACCTGGCCAGAGACAAGGATTGCCCAAGGGTCCAGAGGAGATAGTGCACACTGAAGATCCCACCACGTGCTGTGGAAAAGAATCATCACTAAGAATCTGTTCTACCCAGAAGATGCAAACATCATATCTGCTTTCGTTAAGGATGATCTTTCCTGTACCTTCCATCTCCTTCCAATTTTTCTCTGTCTTTAAGACACTGGAGGAGTCACAGGCACATGGGGATATAGGAAGCTGATTAGAAACCTTAACTCCGGGAGGTGCCTGTGGCTCAGTGAGTAGGGCGCTGGCCCCATATGCTGGAGGTGGCAGGTTCAAACCCAGCCCCGGCCAAAAACTGCAACAACAACAACAAAAATCAAAATCATTAGAAACTTTAACTCCATCTACTTTAATCCCTTGTAATGTAAGATAACATATCTATATATCCACATAAAGGTTCCAGAGATTAGGACAGGGACATCTTTGAGGGAGCCTATCATGGTTACTCAAATGACATTGTTCTTTGAAGCTGAAAATGACAGCTTTTGTCATTTAAGAGGGACTAGACAAAACGCAAATCAAAACCACAATGAGATATCTCCTCGCATCCATTAGGATGACTATCAGAAAAAAAACAGAAAATAAGTGTTGGCAAGGATGTAGAGAAATAGGACCCCTTGTGCACTGTAAAATGGTGTAACCACTATGGAAAACAGTATGTAAGTTCCTCAAAATATAAAAGATAGAATTATTATATGATTCAGCAATCCCACTTCTAGGCTCATATCCAAAAGAATTGAAAGTAGGGTCTTGAAGAAATGTATACACTCCCATGTTCGCTGAAGAATTTTTTGCAATAGCCAAGAGGTAGAAGCAACCCAAGTGTCCATCACAGATGAATGAATAAACACAAGGTGGGCTGTACATGCAATGGAATATTATTAAGCCTTAAAAAGGAAGGGAATTGGATTACATGCTATGACATGAATGAACTTTAAGGACATTATGCTAAGTGAAATAAGATAGTCACTAAAAGGTAAGTACCATATGATTCTTCTTATTTGAGGTATTCAAAGTACTCAAATTCATAGAAAAAGAAAGCAGAACAGTGGCTGCCAGGGGCTAGAGAGACTGTGGAGTTGTTTAATGGGTACAAAGTTTCAGTTTTCAAAATGAAAAAGTTCTGGAGATCTATTGCACAGCAATATTAACATACTTTACTGAGCTGAACACTTAAAAATGGTTAAGGTAGTACATTCTATGCTACATGTTTTTTCTATGATGAAAAAAAGTGACTAGACAAGAGTGTGAGATCTCATCCAAGATTTCATCTAAGGAGAGGTAAAGGTTGAATCCACAAATGGGGCTTGAATGGACCTCAGAAAAAAGAACCAGTTTCCCACTGGCCTGCCAGTACGTCTTGTTATTTCAATAGAAAGGTTACCAGTTATTTATAAACAAGACCACTATTCATTATTAAGAATTTGTTGGTGGCAAATTTTAAAGGAAATTTTGTTTCCAGCTATGACATCTAGGTATACATGTTACCTAAGGCGAGGCGTACACACAGATAATTGACCAAATGAATCTGATGTTATTTCAGTGAGTGAATGTCAGATGAACCTTAGTTGTAATCATTTATAGTTTATGCAGCACTAATTTTTTTTTAATTCAGAAAAATAATCATTTGCTTTGCTGGGGCATGAGGGATTTTTTTGTCTACATTTTCATTTTGTCCCCAAACCTACCCCCATAGATCTTCTAGTTAAAGGCAAAAAACCACAATGCAGGCAAAAATAAGAGTACGTGTGACTGAAGAAACAATGATATATCATTTCCATGGATTCCAAGATACTCATTCTTTTACATTTTAATATTTCTAAACCTGGATGTGCTTTTCACAAAGACATTTACAAATTGTGGCCCATCTTCAGCGACATTCCCTGCACATCTGTGTGTTTGGATATTACTTCTAATAGTATCTTGGGACCAGGGCAATCTCTTTTTTTTTTGAGTTGTTGAACAATACATTTATTATCGTCTAATGAGATGAATGTAATCTCTTTTTACACATTAAAATGAAATTCTTTTTTAAAGAAATGAGGATGTCTATCGGGATAAAATAGATGATCATCTAATTGGTTTTAATAATTGTAAACCTAATATGAATACTTTTTTTTTACTGAGAATTATTTATTTTTTTAATTATCTTTATCATTAAATCATAACTGTGTGCAATAGTGCAATCAAGGGGTACAATGTGCTGGTTTGATATACAATCTTAACTGTTTTCATCAAACTGGTTAACATAGACTTCCTGGCAATTTTTCCATTATTATATGAAGACATTTGTATTCTGCATTTAGCGAGGTTCGCCTGTATCCTTCTAGGATGCACCGTAGGTGTGGCCCCACCAATTACCCTCCCTCCGCCCCAACCTCCCCTCTCCCCTCCC
>CAUYRH010167638.1:0-10110 GCA_963574655.1 Perodicticus potto | reverse complement strand
GCCTGGGGAAACAGTTTATGAGGAAGTCTGCCGTGGCAATAGCAACAGCAGCAATAATAAACAAATGAGATTTAATTAAACTGAAAGGCTTCTTTATAGCCAAGGAGACAACAACCAAAGCAAAAAGACAATGTACCCAATGGGAAAGGATATTTGCATATTTTGAATCAGACAAAAGTTTAATAACCAGAATCTATACAAAACTTCAATTAATCCACAAGAAAAAAACCAACAATCCCATACATCAATGGCGAAGAGAGATGAATAGAATCTTCTCTAAAGACAACAGACGAATGGCCAGTAAACACTTGAAAAAATGCTCATCATCCCTAATTATTAGAGAAATTCAAATTAAAACCACCCTGAGATATCATCTAACTCCAGCAAGAATGGCCTATATCACAAAATCTCAAAACTGCAGATGCTGGTGCAGATGTGGAGAGAAAGGAACACTTTTACACCGCTGGTGGGACTGCAAACTAATATAACCTTTTTGGAAGGAAGTATGGAGAAACCTCAAAGAACTCAACCTAGACCTCCCATTTGATCCTATAATCCCATTTCTGGACATCTATTCAGAAGAAAAAAACAACTTTTATTATAAAGACACTTGTACTAGGCTGTTTATTGCAGCCCAATTTACAATTGCCAAAATGTGGAAACAGCCTAAATGTCCTCCAACTCAGGAATGGATTGGTAAGCTGTGGTATATGTATACCATGGAATATTATTTAGCCATCAAAAAAGTGGATTTGGCAGCATTTTTACTAACTTGGATGGAGGTGGAACACATTATTCTTAGTGAAACATCACAGTAATGGAGAAGCATGAATCCTATGTATTAAACTTTGCTATGAGGACAATTAATGACAATTAATGACACAGTGAGGTGTGGGGGAAGGGGAGAGAAGACAGAGAGAGAAGGACGGAGGGGGTGAGGGAAAGAAAACAAAAAAAGGAAAAAAAATAGTGACTAATTCTCACATAAATTGGATTTAATTTTGACCAAAGTACATTACTTAAGCATTAATTTCTAATTCAACTTGTTAATAATGTTGTTAAGGATATTGCATCCTCATTTATAAGTGAAATATGTTTGTAATTTCCCTTTCTAGCAATATAGTTCCTTCAATTTTAAGATCAGTTATATCCAGATTAAGTAGAATGATTTTGAAGTATTCTTTTTCTATTGTCTATAAGATTTGGCATGACATGTTTTTTGAAATTATCTTTTGTGTTTATTTATAAATATTAGTTGTCTATTTTTTGAGACTTTGGAAAAAAAATAAGAAGTTAACTAATGACTCCATACTGACTATTTTAATGTTACTTTCTTTGCATTATTATTTATATTGCTTAATATTTCAATGTAGTAATCATCTGATTTTCTTAATGTATTTATCTTTGTTCATTCTTTACGAGGTTTTTGTTTCCAGTCCTTTTCTTAAACATTGTTATTGTTATTAAATTTTAAGCCTTTTTACTTCTGTGAAGGTAAAAAGCTGAAACCTAATAAACACATGTATATGTAAAAATAAAAAATATATATATAGTACTGGGAGTGGAATGAATAACTTCATTGAGAATAAAATTGATACCTACCTACCTACCTCAAGCTAAGTGATCAAGGTCAACATCAACAATAATAACTCACGTTGATAGTATGTATGCTTGAGATGATGGGATAAAAATTGCACATTACCTTTGTGGTGTACCTCCCCAAACTCCATAACCCTAATTTAATCATGAGAAAAATACCAGACAAGTCACATTTGAGGGACATTCTATATAATAACTGACCAGTATTCCTCAAATCTGTCAAGGAGACATGATGACTAAATATAATGTGGTATCCTGGATGGGACACCAGAACAGGATAAGTACATTGGGTGAAAACTAATGAAATCTGTATGAAATATGGACGTAAGCTAATAATAAAGTATCAACATTGTTTTATTAATTGTATCAAACGTACAATATGAATGTAAAATGTCAGTAATAGGGAAAAATTTGGTGTGGAATATGTTGGAATTCCATATTGTCTTAATAATTTTTATGTAAATATAAAACTATCTTTAAAAACCTTATTTAAAAATAAGTCAAAGGAGCTGAAGCCATCTAGATACAGGAATACATTCAGAGATGGGAGCAAGGGTCTAAGTGAAGCAAGAAGACAAGAACTTTGGTAGGTTCACTCAGGTCAAGGCACATGAAGAAGGCAAATAGCTAGAGGGGAAATGTTTGAATGTAGTCCATCAGTATTTGAATATGTAAAGAGGACCCTGATTTAGCTGGCAAAACCAAAGTTGCACACACCCATGCATACACACACATTCATACACATATTTGAGATTCAATTCATATTCCTCAAATAAATAGTTTGATGTGTTTCATGTATTTCAGCTTGCTACCGATACCAGGATGCTCTTTCTAGACTCTTTGAATTTCTAGGACAAATTCTAAAGAACATAAAGTATAGTGACTCAGAATCTTAAGGCAACTTATTTGATATAATGGTACCCACTTGGGTGGCATATAAGGCAACACATAAACATTAATTTTTTGTTGTAAATAGATCATTATAACTAAAGAATTATATATGGAATTTAAAAAATACCCTTTCTAACACATCTCACATTCTACTGTCAGTTTTATCTTTTTTTTTCTTGCAGTTTTTGTCCGGGGCTGAGTTTAAACCCGCCACCTCCAGCATATGGGGCCTATGGGGCCAGCACCCAACTCCTTTGAGCCACAGGTGCTCCCCCAGTTTTTTACTTTTTCATACCACTTTGACCACTACTGGGAATGACGAGGGGTAGGAGAATTTTATCAAGAGAAACAGGAGGTCAGAGTAGATCTGTAGCCTTCACCCTCCAACCAGAACCCTTGGAACATAAGCATCATTTCCCAAGCTCTCAGCACTTTGAGACATTCAGTTTAATAACTTGTAGTTTGGGTCCTTTTATTAATGTGTAGCATTACAAAATCAAATAAATGGTGAATTAACCTAGTTCTTTTTTCTTTTAATCTTTTTGAGACACAGTCTTGCTCTGTTGCCCAGGTAGAGTGCAGGGGCATCATTGTAGCTCACTGCAACCTCAGACATCTGGGTTCAAGCACTCCTTTTGCCTCAGCCTCCTGAGTATCAGGAGGTCCCAGGTAGGTGCCAGGGACTATGGGCACCTGCGACCGTGCCTGGCTAATTTTTCTAATGTTAGTTTAAATGAGGTCTACCTCTTGCTCAGGCTGGTCTCAAACTCCTGAGCTCAAACAATTCACCCACCTCAACCTACCAGAGTGCTAGGATTACAGGTGTGTCACTCAGCCCAGCCAACCTAGATCTTATATGTCAAAAAATGTGTGCAGCCTACTCATGAGGTGCTGTTTACTAAACTAAAATATAAGATAGATGTCTATAACATGATTTTATTGTGGAACAACTGATTTTGCAACTTCAATAAGGAGCTGAAAAATTCACTGGGAGAACATTAGCTTTGCAAAGAATCTTGAATGTCTTCTAATCCAAATTTCTACCAGATGCATAAAACCATTCTTGAACATTCCTAAGTGGGTTTCTGTTTAAGCTGATCCAGAAAGGAAGGTATCTTCAATTAATTGCTAGAAAGTTCCAAACAGTAAGGCAAATCTCTGACTTCTTTTAACACCTGAATTGATCTGCTCTCTGGAGGTTCTCCAAGTAAACACTACCACTCCTTTGCCAGATAGGCCTTTAATTATTTGAAAAAAAAATCCACAAACCTGTTTTTAGACTAAAGTATTCTTTATCCTTTTAATAATTCTTCTGTGTCTGTTGTAAACCAGTTACCATCTAAGTCACTTTTCAGGTTGTCTGAGACCATCTTAATTGTGGCATTCTAATATGACCCAAATCTCCAACGAAATCTATCAAGTAAAGAATAAAATATAAAGGCCTTCCTTGCTCTGGATACCATGTCTCTATTAATTGGGCCTAATATTTCATTCTCTGTGTGTGCTATAACCTCACATGACTAGATCATTTTGAACTTTAGTATGTTAAAACCAGAGTTGTCTTCACATATGGTATTGTTAAACCACATAACCAATTACCCTTGGTAACTGAATTTTTGATATAAGACTTTATATTTGACCATATTCAATTTAATCTTGCTAGATTTGGCTGTTTTTTTCAGCCTCTAATGACGTTTTGGATTTTGCCAGTGACAACCAGTGCATTTAGTCTGCTTTCTAATTCTATATTATTTACATGGAGATGAGCATGATATTTTATATTTTCATGCTAGTCATTGAAAAAACCTCAATGGGACAGATCTGAAGTTAGAAACCTCAGATCATGGTGGGGTATTGGGAAGTTTTCGGTCCACACCGGCACATAGTTGAACACTATCAGTTTAAATTACTAACCTATCTACTGTGCTATCATTATCATCTAGCTCATGTTACTCCATTTTGTTCTCGAGGACATTTTGAGAAATTGTCAAATGCTTTGGTGAGGTACACAATGTTTATTGCCTTCTGAGACCTCTAAGAGTCAGCTCAACAAGTCAGTCATCCTCCAGTGCAACTGAAGCCCAAGTGGCTTATGTGATTGCCAATTTGAAGACAGGCCATATGTATTAGACCACTGTGGAGAAATTTACTGAAGGACAGTTTTAAATATTAGCTTTACCTTGAAAGAAAAAAAGGCAAACCTCTAAATTGCAGTTATTGATTTGTGATAGAGCTGATTCTCACATGTGTATTTTTATGTAACTTCCTCTAGGGTGAACAGCAATAGCAGCAGAGATGTGTTCATTTAACAAGAACTAATGTGCCTCCTCAATACCACCCTGGAGGCCAGGTAGTATATAATTTATTATAAATCACGATGATATATTAATAGATAAGTATAGTTTAATAGACCTTGGAGGAGGCAGTATAGTGTACTGATTAAGACCATACACTCTGAATCTTAGAACTAGGTTCAAATCTTGAATCTATCACTTATTAGCAGTGTGAACTTGCCTAAGTCACTTAATCTTATTTAGCATATTTCCTCACCTATAAACTGGAAAAAACAATACTGCTTTCTTATAGGGTTGTTATGACAATTGAACATAACAATGAATATGTTGGCTATTATTGCTATTCCAGTCTAACAGGGAAATCAATTCAGTCTGACAGGACAATTTTGTGAAATTGATACTAGAGTGGAGTAATCATCCTTTCCTTTCTTGCTTACTCATCAATTATTCTTCTAATAATGAATTACAGAGTCTTTCTAAAATTACCTTACGTTTGTTAACCTACACATTTGGCCAAGAAATCATAATTTGGATTTTTAAAGTGCTCTCTTAGGGATCCCAAATCTGTGCTCAGATATGTCAATATAGGTGGAACTATATGCCTCAATTCATACCCATTTGACAAATAATGTTGTCCTTATGTGGTGGGACAAACAACTTCTTAAGGTTGAATTACTCAAACTTTTGAGTTTATTTCTAAAGCAGCTTTAGCCAAGGGGTTTCACCTGTTATCAAAGTATTTAGAAACCTAGGCAAGTATATGCATCACCTAATAAAGCTTGCTCTTCAGGATGGCTACACTCTGATCTCTGCCAAATCATGTGTCCCGTTTCTATTTTTAGAAAACTGCTTTTCCCCTAAATTCTCCTAACAGACTTCTGAGAAGATGGGAGTATGAGAGAAGGTTCTTAATTCTTGCCTTTCCTTCAGTAAATAACAAAAGTGACCACAGGGAAACAAAAATAGAGAAAACCATATACAAATAATGACAGAAAAACTCTCAAGGAATTTCTGAAAGACATGATGCCGATGGGGCCATATTAAAATATCACCAATATGAGTAAGTTCTGTGAAATCCTTGACAAATTGGGAAAATACTGGCAGAAATACATTAATATCATCTAGTTTAAAAGAGAAAGGACTGGAGATTGGGACAGGCAATGGAAATGACTGGGATGAGAACCTCTTAAAAGTTGAACCTTGTGTAACCTCATTGTATTTAAGCCTCTTCCCAGTACATATATTTTTTCTTTTTTATTTCAGTCTCCGTAGAGACTGTAAAAAATTGCCAATGCTGAGGTGTATTTCAAGTCATCACGGTGGGGTATTAGGAAGTTTTCAATTAGCAATAATCATGCCTTGGATAAACCTCATTGGCTACGATACTGCCACTGCGCAAAGCTAATCTCCCAGTATGTTTTTTAAATAAAATAATACTAAGTTAGAAATATCAAAATTACCAAATAGTTTACATTTTTTACATGTACTATATTATGTTGTATGACAAACATTTTTCACTAGGTCAGTCTGGTTCTATAGCTAGACTTATCAATTCATTTGAGGATAATGTCAAAGCCTGAATTTGAATTCCTTGGTAAATGTGAGACACAGGAAAATGTATCTCCAGACACCCCAATCCTTGGGCTAGATCTTGAGAACAATTACTCCTTTTATTCCTATTGTAACAAGGCAGATCATCAGAATATGAAGCAAGCCATCCCCTCTTAGAGGAAGCTTAGCCACACCCAAATATAGATGTCTCTTGATCATGGTTTCTCAAATATGGTTGAGAAACATGTTTCTCAAACATCTTTATCAACCTGATTCAAGAGTCTCTATGTTCCAACATGGTAGATTTTCTCCCTCCTGCCCCTGCCCCCACAACATAAGTTCTAAAAGATAGATGATACCTGATACCTGAAGTAAAGGCCAAAAGATCAAATGAGGAAATCTGTCTTGGGGGCGAAGTTCTCCTACTGGGTTTGCCCTGGCCCTAGCTCCCTTCCCACTAGCTCATCTTGTTGTATCACAGAGCCAGGAGTAATACAAACTTACACCCCTCAGCCACCCAGTGTAAGTTTAGGGAGGGGGTGACAACCCACTAAGTAGTGAAAGGACACAAGAACAGCTCCGCTCTTATTAGAGATGGAGAAATAGCAGGTCAGGATATATTCTTCTTGATTCAGTGATGGATAAATGGATAAACTGTGGATTAAATGTAAATGAAAACTTGAAACAAAAACATAGCCTGTAAAAGAAGCCTGTAACATAATGGGAGGAAATTACACCATGTCAGAGATACAGGAAGAATAGTTAAAAGAAATTAAAAAAAGAGGCCAAAATAAAGTTATAAGCAAGTATTAATAAACAAGAAAGCAGATGGCTTGGCATCTGTAGCTCAAGCGGCTAAGGCGCCAGCCACATACACCAGAGCTGGCGGGCTCAAATTTGGCCCAGGCCTGCCAAACAACAATGACAACTACAACCAAAAAAATAGCTAGGGGTTGTGTCGGGCACCTGTAGTCCCAGCTACTTGGGAGGCTGAGGCAAGAAAATCTCATAAGCTGAGGAGTTGGAGGTTGCTGTGAGCTGTGACACCATGGCACTCTACCCAGGGCGACAGCTTCAGGCTCTGTCTCAAAAACAAACAAACAACAAAAATAGAACAAGAAAGCAGAGAAACTGTAGATTTAAAAAATCAAAGACCTAATCTTTCCAGAGAGAAAACAAAACATATTAAAAAGTAGATACAAATTTGGCAAAACTAATTAAAGAATTATCTGTTTCTTGAATGTTTGAAAGAAATTCATCACAAAACCGGCTAAGGCAGGTCTCAGACAATATCCAGTTTCTCCTATGGAGAATGATTTATTGCTATTTTCTATGCCTCCAGTTTTGGTACTTATTTCCATATAAAATCATCCATGTCAGTGTAAGTTTTAAATTTATTATGGCAGATATTGCCTTTGTCAGACACCCAGAATCATACAGCAGTAAAATAACAAATTACCATTTCCTAAATTAAGGCTCTGAGTAACCCTATAATGGGTCAAATGTTATTGTGTTTAATAGAAAAAAAAAAAAAGTGGCTCCTTACTTAAATAACTTCTGGACATGCTTAGTTTTTTTTTTTTTTTTTTTAAATGGAAGAACCTAATTATTTAAAAAAAGTAATACCAGCCAACATTTACTGCACACTGAGTTTCCAAGAGGGATTTTAGTGTACAGCATTTTGCAAACTTATTTGCCCATCTCCCAGAGAAATGTCTTTTTCACAAAATGCAATTTAGAATTGCTACAGCAAACATATCCCGGTTAAAATGAGAAGAAAGACAAAAATGTCACTTATTACCTTTATTACTTAGCAACTGTTGTAGAAATATTTAACCCAGGCAGTCGAAAAGTATGTTATAAATTTTGGAAAGAAGAACATATACTTATAACATCATTGATATGATTGATTACTAGGAAAAACACAAAGGGATCAACTGATTATCTCTGAAATTAATAATTTCAATAAATTGCCAATTTAAAATAATCTTTGGGCTCGGCGCCTGTGGCTCAAGCGGCTAAGGCGCCAGCCACATACACCTGAGCTGATGGGTTGGAATGCAGCCTGGGCCTGCCAAACAACAATGATGGCTGCAACAAAAAATAGTCGGGCGTTGTGGCGGGCACCTGTAATCCCAGCTACTTGGGATGTGGAGGCAGGAGAAATGCTTGAGCCCAGGAGTTGGAGGTTGCTGTGAGCTGTGATGCCCCAGCACTCTACCCAGGGCAACAGCTTGAGGGTGTGTCTCAAAAAAAAAATGAAAGAAAATAAAATAAAATAATCTTTGAAAATAAATTATTCTCTAGAGCTCCCATTAACAGTATCAGTGTCTTCCTTATGTGTATTTCCTAGAAATACATTTATTGTAAGGTACACAGGACTTAATTAAATAAAACTCTTTTGAAGGTTATAAAAAGCTTTTTAAAAATGTGGCAACATACCATGTTTCTGGAAAACAATGCAATTTTGTAGTTCTCACCATCATACCAATTTAAGACAATTCCAACTAAATTCCTGATTTATTTTTTGTGAAAACCTTATAAGTGGTAAAGTTCATCTGGTAAAATAAACATGTCCAAAACTTGTAAAAACTGGGGTGCCTGTGGCTCAAGGTGTAGGGCGCCAGCCCCATATGCCGGAGGTGGTGGGTTCAAACCCAGCCCTAGCCAAAAACTACAAAAAAAAAAAAAAAAAAAAAAGAATTGTAAAAAACTAAAATAAAAAAGATTTAAAGGGCATTCAACCTAACAGACAAGAAATCATATTTCTAATTCGATAACTACAGGCTGGTGCACGAGGGATATGATGTACAATCCAATCACAGAATAACGTGTATGTGCGTGCGCACATGCACGCACGCGTGTGTGTGTGTGTGTGTGTGTGTGTGTGTGTGTGTGTGTGTGTGTGTATACATTTCAAATATAGGGGGAAGATAACAACTGGCTAAACTTTGGGGGCAAAATATTTAGAATACCAAAACCAATATGTCAAAATAATTCTAGATGGGGCAAATAAAATTTTTAAATAAAATCATAGAAGTTAGAGAAATACAGGGTAAGATTTAGATAATCTTAGGGTGGGATAACCCTTGTAAACATGACTCTAGAGCCAGAAGGCAAAAAGGAAAAGATTTATCCATTTTTAAATTTTTTATTTTTTTTTTAGCCATTTTTAATGCATTTTTCCCTGTGCACAAGAGAAGTAACTGATGAAGTCAAAAGATACACTTTTCTTTATACATAGCAGTTAAAAGTAATGCAAACATCACATGACACTTCCAGCAAAAGTTACATTTCCAATTTCAAATCAAAATGCATATTAGGGTCTCTTTTTGGGAGAAGTTGAGAAGGAAGTCTTAGGGAAAAAGCACTTTCCTGGCATTACTACACTGATCCTTCAGGCTGCACAAAGATTAAGGTCATATACATACAGTCAATCTGCAAATGTTGACACAACATTACACTGTAAATTTTCTGTACAATTAAATGTATACTTAGATATACCAGGATAAACATTTCTACTATGTTTTAACTGAACTTTCCTAGCCAACATTTTCACTGTTTATCAAAGATGCTGTAAGATTCTACAAAATTTTGAGACACACCTAGCTGCAGAAATATTTCTTGTACTCATTCTCATTTTGATTACAGACAATATGCTCAGAAATTCTATTATAGTATTTTTAGATGTATAGTTCCAATTGTGCTTAATGTAATGTGTATAAATATAGCAGAAAAGATCAATGAATATTATAAATCTTACAGCATTTTGCTA
>CAUYRH010167636.1:0-16685 GCA_963574655.1 Perodicticus potto | reverse complement strand
GGGCAAGATCTGCTGCCTCATTGTCAGGTCCAGTGCTCTCTTAATGCGAAACATCCTGTCATTGTAAAGGTTCTCAGGAAGCCTTCTTATCGCTTCTTTTACATCTTCATCCTCATCTATTGTATCATCTCGCATTAACCCTATGATAGCAAACGAAAGAATGAGATCGAACACACAGCTAGACAAACATCTCAAAAATCAGGCTTTTTTTTTTTTAAAAAAAAAACAAGTAAAATATCTTTATGACTTGTAAATGAAGACATGGGAGAAACATCAAGAGTTCTAATCACTAGGCACAACAGAAGTCCAAAGCACTTAATACATGTAATGGGTTATTTCTTCAACTGTAATGTGGAAACAATATACGGGGCCTTTTAAAATCCACTACCACAAAATTCACATTCTAGCTAAGTCAATTTTAAAAATATATTTACTTTGTTTTTAAACACACATCCATAAAAAAACTCTCTACTTTGTTATACTTTAAATGTAAGATCAATGTATTACAGAATCTCAAAATGATAGTGTACTAGGGCCAGGCATGGTAGCTCTGGCCTATGATCCCAGCACTTTGGGAGGTCAAAGTGGATCCCATGAAACCAGGAGTTCAAGAACAGCCTGGACAATAGAGCAAGACTCTCTCTACAAAAGTATCAGCTGAGTTTGATGGTCTTCACCTGCAATCTTAGCTATCTCAGGGGCTGTGGTGGGAAAATTTCTTGAGTCTAGGAGTTTGAGACTACAGTGAACTATGAGCAGACTACTGCTCTCCAGCCTGAGGGACAGAATGAGACTCTGCCTCAAAAATAAATAAATAAATAACAGTGTACTAAGTAACCAGTGACATCTAATTATACTTTCACCAAGCTTCAACAGCAAAAAATGAAGTTCACAGGAAATTATAAAGTTCTAAAAGTTTAGGAATCATGTGATTGCAAAGATGTGAGAATTTTAATATTTGAAAATCAAAAATTTATACATGGAGTATATAGTAAGAAAAATGTTCTGTTACTATAAATCATCTCCACTTCAAACAATTTATAGGATTTCATCCCTCTCTTCTCAAAAGAAAGAAAAAAAGGAAATGGACTTAACAATAAAATGTGATCTAATTTAAAAATCTCTGATGTACAAAGGGAAAAAAATAAAGTACTTTTTGGAATCATAATAAAGCTTTCATAAGCACTATTCTCAGGAAAAGCAAAAAAAAAAACAAAAAAACGAAGAAAGCATAGCTACTCACCCAGCTTATTGAATCCTGCAGCATTGTAATACCATTTTCGAATACCATCCAGCCATCTGCCTGATGCTGCAACTAGTAATTGTCACAATGTTAGTTGCTACAATTCGCTTATGTTGTATGAACAGATTGACAGGCAAGGATCCAGCATTCTTACAATTAGCCTCTTGAATGCAAACAAGTATAGGGAGAAATTTCCCTTTAAAAGTTTATACTCTATATACTATAGATAAAAATTGCTTATTTTATCTAAGAGTAAAGTTATTGCAGGTAAAACTTTAGGAGAAAAGGGTAAACTCGAACACCTAAGGTACAAAAGACCGATTGGTATATTTAATGTTACTCCAGCCTCTCAACATCCTGTACCCTTATGCCCCCATTACCATTAGAATGGATGGGATGAGAGGATGGGAGAGGGACTTAGAACATCTGTATCATTTGTAGTTTGGGAAACAGATTATAGAAAATAACTATAAACATTTCAAAGGATCTGGAGTTGTATGAAAAGAGGGTGAGATTTCAGGGTAGGTGGCAGGTCTAAATGACCCTCATGCTTGATAATTTTTATTCTACAGTTTATTTCACTTGGCTTCCTTCTCTTTAAAAATAAATTTATTTCTAGGAGGATTCTAACACCATTGATCATTTAAACATTAGTATAGGTTAGTAAAAGAAGGCCCATTTCCCTCTTCCTAAGCAGCTAACTTCCTACCAAGAGAATGGATATTTGAAAGTGGATGAGGAGAAATATGTAATCTTAAAATTCTTCGGGGAATAAAGCTGATGAGGTAATCCAGCAGGGGCTAAGGACAATATGACAAGGCCTATGGGGACAGAAGGGGAGAAAGAACAAGTTATCAAGGAAGGAAAGAAAGTAAAACCTCTCCTTTCCAACACCTCCTGGCTTCCTACTCAGTACATTACAAATTACCCGGCTTCAGTAAATCTTGGAAATTAAGAGTCATGCACAAAATTGCTTCAAGAAAAACAGAAATCAACATACAAACATACTGTGGACAACAAATTATTTGTAAACATATTCACCCGTGATTATGACAATGATTAAAATTCACCTGTTACTTACTGTGTAACAGGTACTATCCTATTTGCTTTAGCATCAGTTGTGTTTATTTACAACACGTCTGTTACTGCAGAAGGAGAAGCAGCCTTATACAGTGATACCGCCCAAAATCCGAACTAGTTAGTGATAGTTGCGTTCGCGTCCGTGTGGTTCTCAAATATAGTACAGAACCTTGAATTTAGTAAGGCTCCTTCAATATCTACCACATTAATGAAATAATTCTTAAACATCTCCCTCAACACCCCGCCCCACCCCACAAACACGATGTCGTTTAGGCTAACAGATTTTTTTCTGGCAACTTGACGTATCCTAACAACTTCACAATGGCAGCAAAGGTGGGGAAAAGGGGGCTTTTTATTTTTTAGATTAAGTCTCCTTACAGTGGCTAATTGGAACACTACAGCCTCAATCTGCTGCTCTAGCGATCTTCCCTCCTCAACCTACCTAGCAGCTGGCACTCTCCAAGAGCGCGCGACCAGGCCTGGCTGGACCAGTATTTTTTAAAAGCTACTCCAATTTCCGCGTATACCGCCACGGGGCAGAGATTAACAAAACAGAAAAAAGAATAAGGAAACCCCTACCTTAAGTTCACGTTGTTTTACTATTCCAGCAATTCCTGCATTCTACTCCATAGTAAATGCATCTGTTCTAGTGGCTACAATAATTTCAAATTTTCCAAACCTACAAATCCAACTGACGGTCCAGATAAGACAAGGCTAACTGGATGCTTCGCTCTAACCCTCGCTCAGCTGTCTCTAATTCCTGGCTTAAAAAGCGGGAACGAAAACTCCAAATCTATTTCTTCGGGTCGCTTTGCCTCAGTTACCTTATCAGCGTAAGAGAGAAATTATTACCTCCCTCTTTGCACTGGTAGAGTTTATCGAGCCAATGCACAAGGCAGCGCAAGGGCCACAGCAAGTAGTGAGCTCATATTGGTTGAAAGTCATCCACTAATTATCTTCTTGTGCCCTTGAACTTTTCTAAGGCCGAGGGCAAGGACTGCCGAACACAGCCAGGTGGAACTCCGAGGATGTCAGAGCCACCGCGGGCACCTTCACAAACAGGTCTTATCTCAAACCTCCAAGCAAGCCCAGCCTGGGGACAGCAAAGGGGGGGAGGGAACGCGTCCTTTAGGCTGGACTGGAGCCGCAACCTTCCTTTAGCAGCAAACCTGGCCTCTCAGATAAAAGCTGCTCTGCGAATCAAAGACCGAGCGCCGTTATGCCCGTCAGGAGCCGCCCGTCCCACGAATCACTCACCAGCCGGCCTGCCAGCCATTTTGACCCGAGAGCGAAGCGCTGCCTTCTGGGTAAGTCCTAGAGGACGCGCCGGGCCCAAAACGCAGGCGCCTTAAATGACGCAACGCGAGGCGACAGAGGACGCCCGCGCAGGCGCAGCTCTGGGGGCTGTGTTTCGGCACTTGTGGCCTGCGGTTGATCGGTTTGAGGCAAGTGGAGTAGGTGGAGCGTATCGTGAGTTCTGTTCTGAGAAACCGTGGTCTGTGCCCTTGTGACACGATGGGACGAACGCTAGGCAAGTAATTAGGAGACCGAGTCTTAAATCCGGGCTCTCATTAGCTGTTAAGAACGAGGGCCGTAGCAATTAGGCTCGTCGTGCCAGGCCGCAAACCTAAGGTCGTATGGGCATATTCGTATACCATCTGCAGATATGTTTAATTGGCGTATTATTTCAAGCTGAAAACATTGGAGAAATGGTTTCTTCCAGTATGCAACAAGTCATAGATTGCTCTGGGAGGAGTACCCATCCCTTAATACGGCGAGAAAATAACCCTTATGGCCAGAGACTGGAAACTAAGACGTGAATAAATACACTTGATGAAGTAACCCCTATTTTCTGCTAGTTTTACACCCCTCGCATCCTCTAGTGACTCCACTAGTTTCTGCCCCTAGCAAAGTCCCCTTTGTTCTGTCATTTCTTCTTAAACGTTCTGTCTAAAAATCATAAACGTTCTAAAAAGCATCTTGTATTGGCCACTTCAGACTCAACGCTCTCATGAAGATCTCCTTGTACATGTAAAACGAGTACAATTTGTATGCTTCGCTCTTGGGTGTGTCAGTTCAACCAAAGAGCACATAAAAGGCAAAAGGGGGGTTGGAGGTCATCTCTCACTTCTCTACACTCTCATTTAATTCTAAATCTAAAACTACTGTAATTATAGAATTATTTCTCCTCTCCAGTGTAGAGAGGAGATATCTGAGGATTGGGAAAATTAGATAATTTGTCCAAGGTCACATGGCTAGGAAGGATCCAGAATCTGAGAATCTAGACACAAATCCAGGGGTCCTTAATTCTAGGGCAATACACTACACCAGTAATCCAGGAAAGACACCAAACTTTTGTGGACATCTGTTGTGTAGCTGAAGAGCTCCATCTAGCCGTTTTAGTGAAAAATTAGGATATAAAACATTTTTAAAAATTAAGACATTGCAGAATTCACATGCCATTTTAAAAGAGAAGCAAGTATATAGATTTGCTCACTTTTATGGTCTTAGCCATATGGACATAGCATTGTATGAAGTCTTGGAATAAACATCTTAAGGACAGGAAACAATTGAGGGGATTAATATGATTGAAAGGTGCCAGTGAACTACTATTACCTACTGAATTTTTTTTTTTTTTTCAGCTTTCAGCTCAGAACTGGGATAGTACAGAACACAGTCTCATTGTAAATTCAAAAGATTAAGTTTAGTGGTCTTCGCTACATTCCAATTCTAAATCACAATTTCCATTACTTTGCCCAGTGTACAGCACTGAAACTGATGAATGTCTTCCTCCGGCCTACACTAGCCAAAGAGAAGTCTGAGAGATGTGAAGAAAGGCAATACATTTGTATCTTGGCACATTATCCTACAAAGGGTAGGTACTCAATAAACTCTTCTCTCGTCCTCCTTACCCTTTAAATTTCAGCTTGCTGGTGACAAAGTGATGAACATGGCAAGAGAAGGAAACCATTATACCAAAGCATTAGAAACCCAGGACTTTCACAAAATCAGCTCATACAGGAAGTAAGCGCAAATGTTTGCTAGTGTTGATTTAAAATTATTTTTGGTTTTCTTCCCTCCCTGCTCAAGGTTAGGGATTGCCCTTCTCTACCCACTTAAAAGTTTGGCATGGCCACGTGATATTTTTGGCCAAGAAAAACCTGAGAACTTCTAAGAGCAAGTCTCTATATTCTTTTCATTCACTCCACAAGCATCTAAGTTCCTGTAGTACCCCTTCCACAGACTGGCAACAATCTAGAAATGGTGGAGACATACAACATATATCAACCTGTGTAAGCAGAGATGCGTGAGAAAAAAACATCTTTGGTTTTAAATCATTTGAGCTTTTAGGAGGTTCATTACAGAAGCGTACCTTAACATATTCTCACTGATATGAGTAGGTTGTTCATAAAGGCAAAATGAAGTTCTGAGCCACAGAAAGACCAGGCAGAAGAGTTCCATGCTTTGTCTCTCAGCTGTACCTTTTTTGTCTTCTTTTCTGTTTATTGATTACATCCATTGGAGAACTCCATGAAAGCACATATCTATGCCACAGTTAACACTATATTCTAGGAACACAAATATTTGTTGAGTAAATAAGATATTTAATAGGAAGGTCACTGTAACTGGCCCTGACAAATCACAAAATTAGTTTCTCATGAGGTTTCTTTATAGACATCCAGTAAATCATAAAACCCTGGTGCACAACAGAATATGCCCAAAGTAAATGGCTTAAAACACTCTTCTCCCAATTCTGAATTCATCTGAGTAGTTTTGATCAGTGTAGAGTCTGCTGAGACTGGACCATCCAAAATAGTTCTTTGCTCAACCAGCATAGCTGAAACAGCTGGGCTTTGACCAGACATTTTTCTCAACCTGATTTCTCCTGCAGTAACCAGACCTCTTTATATAGTGGCCCAGGGTTCTGAGAGGACAAGTTCCAATGTGCAAGTGCTCATCAAGCCTGTCTGATAGCGTTCCATGGGCCAAGACTCATTGTGGAAAGGGAAGACACAGAGTGCAAATGCAGGATGTGGTTCATAGGGTTTCACCAGTGTTAACCCAATCTGGTGATAATAGGGCAGACAACTGAAGTCATGATGCCTCATTTTACAAATAAAAAAGCAAAGAATCAGATATTAAATCATTTGACCAGCATAACATGTAGTAAATATCACAAATTATGCACGGACGGTTTTTTTTTTTTTTTGCTTATCAGCTTTTGTTAGTGTTTGTGTATTTATTAGCGTGTGGCCTAAGATAACTTTTTCTTGAGACTAGTAAGAACAGGAAAATCACTGTTCTCATTGTCACTGGCCTGACAAAGCCCAGATTAACATAAATCATTTCTCTCCCTTTCTCTAAGCTTCCCATATTTTTAATTCTCCCCTTCCCAAGAAGGAAGGAAATGGTGAAAACAAACAAGAATTAAGTCACTGGGAACTTGTAAGAAAGATCTACTGCAGTGTACATACCCAAATTTACAAAAGGAAGAAATTGTTTCCAATATTGAGATCTGAGACATTTATTTAAACGTATTACGTATTCATATAAACATTGACTTTGAAATATTAAATTTTAATATTCATCAAAAACTAAAGAGTTTTTAAGAATTTTTCAAAGTCCTGTACTGATGCATTGGCAAGCTCTTCACAAAATATTTCATCAGGAATAGATACTAATTTGTTCAAAGAGATGTAGTTAGGCTTGTCTGGATCATACTGTGCTCTTCCTAAGTAGGTAAGAAACAAGTGTCTTTCTTTGACTTTAAACAGCCTTGTATTAAATACCTAGAAAAGAAAAAAAAGCTTTTTAAAAACAACATACACTGAAGGATGAAATATCAAAAAGTTTACTTACCTGAAAATTTTATTTTATTTTGTATTTATTTATTTTTGAGACAGAATCTCACTATGTTGCCCTGGGTAGAGTGCTGTGGCATTGCAGCTCACAGCAACCTCAAACTCCTGGGCTTAAGTGATTCTCCTGCCTCAGCCTCCCAAGCTGAGACTACAGGTGCCCACCATAGTGCCTGGCTATTTTTTGGTTGTAGTCGTCATTGTTGTCTGGCAGGCCTGGGCTGGATTCAAACCCGCCAGGTCTGATGTATGTGGCTGGCGCCCTAGCTGCTGAGCTACAGGTGCCAAGCCTTGCCTGATAATTTAATAAGCTAACAAGTACTATAAAGTATTGACACATGCTCAGTAAATATGATAAATGCCAAAGGATTTAAATCCTATACCATGATGAGAAAGGGTCTCAAAATAACTATCCAGAACACTAATAAAATAATTAAGGGCTACACTGTTGGGCAAAGAACACAGACTCCTCCAGAGATCAGTAAGAATGTGTTAGAAAAGCAAATCCTCAGGCCTCACCCAAAACTACTTCATCAGAAACTTAAGAGAGTAGGGCCCAGAAATCTATTTTAACCAGCCCTCTAGATAATACTCATATCTACCAAGTTTGAGAAGCAATGTTAGAGGTCAAGATCTATGTCATCCAAAAATTTATAAGATCTCATGATTTGTGACATTTACCTATACAATTCTTTTAAATTTCCGCTGCTCCCCTGACTAGAATTGAAATGAAATGAATCTGACCTCTTTGGAAAACAACTAGGTTAAGTATATCTTGCCCCTCTGGGGTTAAAACTCCTTTAAGGAATAGACTGAGTGGCAGCAACTTTAAAGAGTAACAAGAAGCAGACTGAGTCTCCAGAGCCAGTGCAAGAAAGAAGGGGAAGTGGCTCATCTCGGCAAACGGAAGCTACAGCCTGAAGCCTGAGGAATCTGAGGCTCCCTTGGGGGCTTGGAGGAACCCCACTCAGTACTGTATGTCAAGCTTTCCTCTTGGCTATGTTACAGACACACTGTGAACACTGGCATACAACCTCCAGGGCTCTTTTTCTATGTTGACATGAAAACAAAATAATAACAGATCACTTGGAAAGGACACTATGAAAAACAATTGTTGAAAACTAAAGTATTTTGAGAACAGAGACCAAGAAAAGTATAGGGTGCTAACTTAAGAGTTGTCTTGGTTTTAGAACAGAACATCTCTTTTGTTTCTGCAAAAACAAATAATATGCTATTCTGCTTTCATTTTGGTAACTAAATTCCCATTATAACAGTATTACTACAAATGAAGATGTAAGAAGCATTAGATGTATTTTTTCAGTATGGTTCCTATGCAATGATTCTTGGCTTAAAAAACTATCATACAAAAATATAGACAAAAGCACAAATGACGCTGAAGCTCCCAAACTATTATTAATTTCCTAATAGAACAACACTTTGAAGCATTCATATAGCTTATAACCAGATACTACATTACTTTTCTAAGGGTTCAGGGTTACTTTATCATTAGAGAGTTGTGTACTCTTTCAAGTCCAAAAGCTACAGCTCAGATAAGGGTTTTCTTTTCTTTTTTGGGGTGGGAGAGGTGGAGGAAGGGGTAATAGTTTTTGCCCATCAGGGACCACTTTGCTACTGTCACAAAAATTTTATACTGTTAATGATGCATTAAATTCTCAGAGTTAATAAAAAAGCCCCCCCAAGCCTGAGAATTATTGACCTTCTCTATCCTAAGTTAGACTCCAGCTCTGCCTCCGCAAAAACTCACAGTGAAAGGGCAGAGACAGGTTTTAAGGGGATCCTGAATATAACTTCTTTCCCTAGACTAGTTCATGCTCATTACCTTAAAACTCCTCTCATTATCCTTTACATTCCATGATCTCTTTGAAATAACTAAATTTACCAGTTATTGTTAAACTTCTTTCTCCACTTTTTTTTTTTGAGACAAGGTCTCCCTCTGTCACTTGGGCTAGAGGATAGTGGCATCATCATAGCTCACAGCAACCTCAAACTCCTAGGCTCAAGTGATCCTCTTGCTTCAGCCTCCTGAGTAACTGAGACTACAGGCACATACTGTCTGTAATATTTTTATTTTTTGTAGAGATGGGTCTTGTTCTTATTCAGGCTGGTCTCCAACTCTGGAGCTCAAGCAAGCCTCCCACCTCAGTCTCCTCAAGTTACAGGTGTAAGTCACTATGACTAACTCCCATTTTTAATTAATCATAAGAGACATGTGCCAACCAAGCATTTTAACTTCATGAGAAAATTCGTTTCAGACCACTGAGTTTTGAAACACTGGCCCAAAATTTAAAGTGTATCAGATCCTTCAAAGCTCTACTGTGGTTCATGTATTTTTCCATTAATAAGCTTTTTTTTTTCTGTTTTGTTATTCAATAAAGGGCCTGGGGTGACTAAAATGTTTGTTTTTGAGGCATCTGGTCAGCTCAGTTTCTCTACTTGGAATGTTTGTGTTCATTTTTTAAACACCACCAGTATCACTTTGTAGAGTGGTAACACATTCAGGGTCGAGTGTGGGTTTCTAGACTTCTAACACTTGCTCTGCTTCTACCCCGTGTTACTGGGTAATTTTGGACAGTTTACTCAATCTCTTTATGCTTACACTGTCCATTTGTAACATAGGGATAAGAATAGTACCTAGGGATAAGAATAGTACCTACTCCATAAGATTGTTAGGCGAATTAAATGAGTAACACAAGTAAAGCAATAAAGATAAGTCTGGCACATAGTTAAGTGCTTAACTGCTATTATTATTTCTGTAACCCCCCTACCTCCTCTAAATTAAATTAATCACTCCTCTAGGACCTCTGATTAAGACTCTTTACCATTATGTAAAGCAATTACATTTTCAAAACCTGTTTTCCACACTAGATTACAAGTTCCATAAGAACAGAGACCATGTTTGATTTTTGTGTCCTTCATGTCTACACAGTATCTAGCACAGGGTGGATGCTCGAGTACAATGAAAAAAATGACTGGACCAGTAGGCAAGGAGGGGACAGATCAGATTCTTTTATTTATTGTCACTGAATTAGTTAGCAACCCTGGAGAAAAAAGTTGTCATTGCTTTCTAGTTGAAGATTACTTCACATTTGCTCCATAAGCCTAATTTACACAACTGTTGGCTTCTAACACTTTTATAATGAGTATCTTGCATTTGGTGAAAAAAGAAAATTCTGTATTAAAGGCCCATTCCTAAGGTCATGTTTCTTTTGCCTACTTTTATATTGAGAACAGGAACATACCTAGCAAACAATAGATGGATCATTTAATGAAATTCAATCTGTCATTTATCCAGTAAATGGATAAATCCATTTATTGAGTATCCAGTAAATACTCAATGCCTAGTCACATGGCAAATAGGAAAAAAGGACTATGTTGATGAAATTCAATCATTCATTTGTTCAACAAGTATTTACAGCTTGATAAAGAGCCAGATATAGTTCTAGGCAGTGGGGATTCAGCAGTGTATAAATTAGGCAAGGTCTCAGATTTCAAAGAGTTATTCTTACGGACAGCAGATAATGTCACTTGCCAGGTAAAGAGTACCCAAGTCTGATTAGCCTAGAAAATATAATTATGGGTTTGGCACGATGGCAAACTGGAACTTGTTTTATACTTGAGTAAGAGATCATTAAAATATGACTGATTCGGGCAGCACCTGTAGCTCAGTGGGTAGGGCGCCAGCCCCATATACTGAGGGTGGTGGGTTTGAACCCAGCCCTGGCCAAATTGCAACAAAAAATAGCTGGGTGTTGTGACGGGTGCCTGTAGTACCAGCTACTCAGGAGGCTGAAGGAAGAGAATCGCCTAAGTCCAGGAGTTGGAGGTTGTAGTGAGCTGTGTGACGCCATGGCACTCTACCAAGGGCGACAAATTGAGACTGTCTCTCAAACAAAAAAAAGATTGATTCTTGAATTTAGATAAACTGTGAATAAAATATAAACATAGCATTGAAAGAATCTTTAAGCGAAGTTATCTATTTCAAATTTAAATGGAAAAAAACACCACAGGAGAGATTACATTAGACTAGTTCTGCCTAACTCCAACAGGCAGAACTAGGAACAGATAGAAACTAGAGGGAAACAGATGAATCACTGACTTCCTCTCAGGAGATGCACATGTATACCCTGGAAACTGTAAACTTTCCACAAGTGAACAGCACTACGCAGCCAGAGAGCAGCTGACTGACGGGCAAGGGCAGTAGTTACAGGGAGCATGAGCTACGTTACCTGTGGGAACTTGACAATGATGTGGTGGGGAATGTTCATCACATTGTGCAAATAATCAAAGATCTCAGTAAGTTTCCTTTTATTTGCAGTTAGTATCTTTGGGATTCTGGTGATCATATGCTGAATTTCATTATGTTTAAAACCAAGTTCAAGACGATAAACCTAAGAGAAAGTAAATTTCCTATGAATCATGAATAGAACTAGTTATTTTGGCACTATGCCAAGTTCACATTGATTCTTTTAAAATTTAAAATAATGACATTTTAAAATCTGGGGACAGCTATGCCAATACTCTCAAGGCATTATAGCTTTCTGCTTGTGGAGTCACTGGAATTCCAAACCCCTCTCCTGAGAATGAGCTACGCACAACATGGCGATCATCATGAAGATTACCAAAAGGAGCAAACATAAGTATAAGACCAGAGAGTGAACATGGCAGGGCTGGCAGGTTTAACACAGTGGGCCTAACTCCAAACAGACCGTCAAGAAGATTTTCAAAGTGCTCTGTGAGGTACTTCTCTCAAGCACAACCACATACTTTTTATCTGAAAAGCTGCAAGTCAAAATTCCAGAGGAGACAAAACTAACCACCCAAATATGGGTTAGGTCCTCTTGGTGTTTCCATAGTGACCCATGCTTGCCCACCAAGCCATTGCTGTTGGTACACTGGATTTTAACCCATGCTAGACTCTAAGCTCCCTGAGAGCAGGGGCTGTCTCCCTCATAGTGCTTGGGCAGGGGCTTAATAAACATTTCTTCCAGGACTGGATATGAAATGCTTTAGCAACTAAAAAACAGGCCTTATGTAATCATTCCAAATACCATTATGGCTTTGTATACTAGTCAGTTGTCCTTGGCTTCATAATATTCTCTTAGAGGAAGGACAGAATGTCTGGTATGTTGTGATAGAACTAGAGCTGGCAATTGGCACAGATGCTAAGGACAACCTTGGTGCTGGCCACTGCTCCCTGCACAAAAGTCTTCTGGATCCGGCCTCCAAAACTCCCCCAGACATAGACAAAGACTCCCACACTAGGCAACAGGAGCAGTTTCATAGACTACTAATAGAGACTAGGTAATGTAGACACAGATTGCCATGCTGGGCAACAGAAGCAGTTTCTAGGTGCTACCCATATCCCTATCTGGTACTTTAGGATTATGGGTACCAATGTGTGCAAGGTGATTTACTCATGTAATACCTATGAAAATATAAAACTGAGACAAACTGCTTGTTAGATATTTCTTATAATTTCCTGTTTCTCTTTTTGGAAATTAACCTCTTGGACGGCACTTGTGGCTCAGTGGGTAGGGCGCTGGCCCCATTTACCAAGGTTGGCAGGTTCAAACTCAGCCCCGGCCAAACTGCAACAAAAAAATAGCCGGGCGTTGTGGCGGGCGCCTGTGGTCCCAGCTACTTGGGAGGCTGAGGCAAAAGAATCGCCTAAGCCCAAGAGCCGGAGGTTGCTGTGAGCTGTGATGCCATGGCACTCTACCGAGGGCAACAAAGTAAGACTCTGTCTCTAAAAAAAAAAAAAAGAAATTAACTTCTTTTAAAATCTAGTTTTCTTTAGGATGACAACAACAAAATCTATTCTCTTCAGAGGATTAAGCACTGAGAGAAAGAAGATGATTTCTCACAAGCTTAATGTTGTCCTACCTTCATATTTTCCTTCACGGGCTCCAGACTTCCAGTTAGTAGCCTTGGGAGACGAACGACCAGATCTCTAGTCTATAGTTATAAACAAAGCAATCTATTATCACTGTATGTGCATATTTATCTACTATGGAAAACTAAGGCACTACTAGTAGTAATTCAAAATTAAAATATGAATCTCAGAAAAATGATAAGGACCCTAGAAATATATAAACTTAGTACTATTTGAGGAAAAAACAAAACTTAAGGAACCAATTCACAGGAATGTTATAAAATGATGGAGGTTTATGTCTAACTTATTTTTGTACAGAAAATGTTAGGAATTTATAGAAATCATATGCATCCGGTATCAGATTAGAAACATGAGATGTAATAGCTACTAAATATATCTGACATGGAAATGTATAAATTCTTACCCCCCCCTTACCTTCTTCACACTAAGTCCAAGTTCTTTCTGAAAAAATCCCAATCTGTTATCCAGTCTTTCTACTGAAAAATTCAGCAAAAATGGCGCATTTCTGATCATCTGTGCAACATCTGCCTTACTGAAATTTTTTGACAGTAGATAAGCTACTCTGGAGAAACAAAAATACACATACGTATGCTATACATTTACTAATGCTTTCCAAAGCAACAACTATTTTTTTTAAGGCTCCCATACCATAAGAATATTTAAAAACAGAAGTATTCTATAATAATGGCACAAATATAGTTAAAACAAAGTATACACCCAACTCTAGAATGGTTTCCATTTATACTTGAAAACAGAAAAATGATTCTGAAATCCACTAGCAGGTAGATTCCCTTTTCAGTTAATACGGTTTACTTTATTACTTGATAGGACAAAATAAAATAGATTCTGTTTAAGATTTTTATGGGTGGTGGTGGTGGTGCCTGTGGCTCAGTGAATAGGGCACCGGCCCCATATACTGAGCGTGGCGGGTTCAAACCCAGCCCCGGCCAAACTGCAACAACAAAAAATAGCTGGGTGTTGTGGTGGGTGCCTGTAGTCCCAGCTACTCAGGAGGCTGAGGCAAAACAGAATCAATCGCCTAGGCCCAAGAGCTGGAGGTTGCTATGAGCTGTGATGCCACAGCACTCTACTAAGCGTGACAAAGTGAGACTGTTTTTTTTTTTTTTGGCTAAGAAAAGAAAAAAAAAAAGTGTAAAAAGACAGACCTTTAAATATGGTTGTAAGCAGGAATTTTCTTTATGTTAGTATATTTCTTAAGTGTATCATAAATAACTTTTACTATAGCCCTTCAAAATGTATTAACTGGGAAGTTTTTCTGGTAAGTTTCTGGAAACAAAATACATAGTCAAATATAGAAAGTTCGACTATGAGATAACATTACTGATGTTTTAAAAATTTAAAACATAGGCTCAGTGCCTGTAGCTCAAGCGGCTAGGGCTCCAGCCACATACACCAGAGCTGGTGGGTTCGAATCCAGCCCGAACCTGCCAAACAACAATGACTACTATAACCAAAAATAGCCAGGCGCTGTGGCGGGCACCTGTAGTCCTAGCTACTTGGGAGGCTGACGTAAGTGGATCGCTTCAGTCCAAGAGTTTGAGGTTGCTATGAGCTGTGACGCCATGGCACTCTACCCAGGGCAACATCTTTAGACTTTGTCGCAAAAAAAAAAAAAAAATTAAAACATAGTAAAATATAGTTTTATTAAATGTCTAAAATATATCAGGATATTATATTAATTCTCACCAGAAAAACAAACAAGCAAAAAGCAAACTGTGACCCATGTAAATTTCCCACATTACAGTTGAGGATCTAGGGAAGTTAAATAACTTTGTCTTAGTTCATCAGCCAGTTAGTAATAAAACTCAGATCGAAACTCACACATGCCACCTAACATTTAAAGCCTACACCTCTGAAATGATCACCACCTCTGGTATTTATGCTTTCTTAGAATAAATCTTGAATAACAAGGGCAAGTTGGTTTTTAACTAGGGAGGGAATTAATGTTCGTGACAGCCAGGAGTAATAGAGCTGGCTGGATGTTTCAGATGAGTTTCCTAGAATCAATTGCTCTCCCCCATGAACTGTGATAGCCTACCTATATTATAACAGACTACAATTCCCATAAAGGGAATTGTCTTTTTTATCTAAAATCCAGCCCAGTACCTTGCATACACAGGTTGGCCATAAAGTTCCTGTGCATTACACACTATCTTAAACTGCACATGAACTTGATGGCCACCCTGTATAAGGACTCAAATTGTTCAATGTTAGGAATGCAGTCTTTGATTTCCTTTCTCCTAATATGGAGAAAAGCCACCAGACTATGATGGCTCAAGGAAGTGCAGAGGTCTCTAAAATGCGGCAAGACTCCAAACAGATCAAGTAAGACACTACACAGTAATCTTGGTGTGAAATGATGAAGACTGGAGGCAAGTATTCGAACAAAAGATTAAGAGAAATGTGCTGGCTGATTGATTTGAGATATAAAAAGGGAGAATAGGCCTTGGTGATTTATTAAATGTAGATACTAAAGGAAGGGAAGCCAAAGCTAATACCAGTATTTCTGATTTGGTCAACAGGGTGACCATTGTTCCCATTCAGCAAATCTGGGAATAGAGACTGGTTTGAGAGACAAGCAGAGTAATGATGAACAATGGACTTTGCTTTGTTCTGTGTAGTATTCCTGATGCCTAGCAGGATTCTTATCTCACAGATAAATACTAGCTCACTGTATCAATCCTCACAGATTCAATAACTCTCTGAATGTTGAATGAAGTACAAAGATGTTTATAAAAGTGCTATTTAAAGACCAACAACAATAAAAAAAGGGGGCGGTGCCTGTGGCTTATCAAGTAGGATGCTAACCCCATATACTGAAGGTAGTGGGTTCAAACCTGGCCTCGGCTGAACTGCAAAACAGAAAAATAGACGGGCATTGTGGTGGGCGCCTGTAGTCCCAGCTACTCGGGAGGCTGAGGCAAGAGAATAGCCTAAGCCCAGGAGTTGGAGGTTGCTGTGAGCTGTGACGCCACAGCACTCTACTGAGAGTGATAAAGTCAGACTCGGTTTCTACAGAAAAAAAATAAAAATAAAAATAAAAAAAGGAACAACATAAATAGCCATCTTGCAGAATGATTAAGCAAATTATATAATAATCTGCCAAGAGAATGTCAAATGTCCACCATCAAAAACTGGCCAGAAAAAAACACACACAATCAGGCATTCATAACTTTAAGCGTCCTCTAAGAAAACTGCTAATGGATTTTGTAGGAAAAAACTCTTATTCTCCTAAATAAAGTACTGACTCAGCAATGAATTGAAAACATAAATATGGGTAGTTGAATAAAAGAACTTTTATTACTTAGTTTTAAATAATTTAGATCAAAGAAGGTCTGTAACAAAAAATAAACATTCATCTTCATTATCTCAGTAGACCCTTGTACAGCAAAGACTTAAATAATAACTTACACATGCATTGCCTCCATAACAACTTTTTGGGTCATATGAAAATCATTGTAAAAGTCGTACCTGGTCTTAAGATCTTCAAGGTCTTCAGAGAAAATAGCATAATTTTTAGTTAGGAATGTTCCCAGATAGTTATCCTCTATACCCAAATCTTTAAGAA
>CAUYRH010167634.1:0-12095 GCA_963574655.1 Perodicticus potto | reverse complement strand
TATTCCTATAGGGCAAATATTGGTTTTCTTCGAGTTATCCCAGAGCTGTCTGAGAGAATGATCTGTTTTTGCCTTCCATTTTTCTTCCTCTTTGGAAGTTTGGGAGCGTGCAAAAGCTTTGTCTTCCATGTCAGAAATCTTTTCTTCTGCTTGCTCCATTCTGTTACTAAGGGATTCTACTGTATTTCTCAGATCTTTGAGGGTTGCAACTTCTTGTCTCAATGTGTCAAAATCTTTGGTCATTTTGACTTTGAATTCGTTGAATTCTTGAGATATCTTTTGGGTCATCTTTTAGATTACTGCCTGAAATTCTAATTCCATCTTTTCCTCCATTCCGCTCATCTTATTTGCTATCCAGACTCTGAATTCAATTTCTGATTTCTCAGCCATTTGCTTATGCAATGGATCTTATGCTGTATCTACCTTGTTGTTCCTTGGGGGAGTTGATCTACTCTGATTATTCATATTGCCAGAGTTTTTCTGTTGATTCCACCTCATGATTATTTTTCACTGTTGCCTATGACCATCCTCAGAGTTTGGGAGGTGTCTCTCCCAGATCAGACCCAGGCAGGATCACTCTGTTGTTACTGGATCTTTGTAGGGAATGACCTTGTGTAGCTCCTCTGGGACTGCCCCAGCCAGGGATTTCTGGCTGTGGGAGCAGCTCCGGAGTGTGGCACACTCCGGTCAAGCAGCATGGCATTGGATGTTGCACCTGGTGCCTTTGCAAAGGGAGCTCATGCCTCCAGCAGTCTCTGGCTGGGAGGAAGGCTCCAAAGGGAGGGCACAGGTCCCACTCCTCCTGAGTCCCTGGCTGCTGATGGGCCTGTAAGCGCCAATCAGGGCTGCACGGAGTTCCTTGGCTGCTGCTGGCTGTGGGCCAAGGGAAGTGCCAATTAGGGCTGCAAGGGAGTCCCAGTGGGGTTCCTGGCCAAGGTGATCACCAATGAGGCCATGGGGGAGTCCCCACAGAGTTCCTGGATGCTGCTGGTGGTGGGCCAAGGCCTGGCTGAGTTCATGGCCGCTGTTGTCAGCGCCCAAGGCAGCACCTATCAGGGCAGCATGGGAGTCCCTGCGGAGTTCCTGGCTGCTGCTGGCAGCAGGCCAAGGTGAGTGCCGATTGGGGCAACATGGGTGACCCGGCAGAGTTCCTGGCTGCTGCTGGCGGTTGACCAAGGCCTGGGCCACCAATTGGGGGCCGTGTGGGAGTCCCCCAAGTTCCTGGCTGCTCTGGGCAGTGGGCTGAGACCTGTGGGGCACAGATTGGAGCTGCGCAAGGGGTCCCTGCAGAGTCCCTGGCTGGTGGTTGGTGGGCTCAGCAGGGGGTGTGAGATGAATTTCTTACCTGAGTAGTGTGATGTTGAGTTATTCAATGATTCCTGAGTAACTGCTATTATTAGGCGCTCTACTGGGGTCCACACAAGACCATGAACAAATTCAAACTAAGCAACCAAAATCCTCCATGTTCATGGAGCTTATACTCCAGTGAGGGTTGAGGGGACAGATAATAAACAATAGACAGAATAAAATGAACAGCATAAGGAGTTAAAGGTAATGAACACTACAAAAAGAGATAATTTAGGATGAGTAAGTACATCAGAGTGCATAGAACGGGCCTTCAGCTATAAACAGGGAGCAGGCAACAGGAGAGAAATCAGGGGTCAGGCAGAGGAAGGGGCTCCATTTTCCCTCTAGCCTTACATAGCAGCTGCTAAAGTTCATGTTCTTTGCAAAATGTCCACATATGATGCATTCATCAACCAATAATAACAGTAACTGTTATCATTACTATTCAGCAGGGCTTGTTCAAACTGGAAAATCTGTCCTGGAAATTCTCTTCCAGTCTATTTGATAAAAGGGAAAGTTCAAGGTTTTGGAGTTTTCCTTATGGCCAAGGTACTGCCACTATCTTCCCCAGAGGACTGTGCTCACCTTCCCCCTGTTGCCATTCCAGCCCCCCCGAACAGTTTTCTCCACTTCTTCAGGGAGAGGGAAGCATAAGCTAGATCATGCCCTCCTTACAATCCTGCAGTGCTGTCCCTGACTTTAAAACAGCCCAGAACCTGCTTTAAGTCTTCCCAGAAGCCTGTAGCTTCTGCCCCTATTGGTTCCTCCTGGGCTTCAGTCATGCTCACTGGCCAGTGCTCGGGACACTCCTGCCACAATAGCCACCACTTCTGCGCCAGAAATGCCAGGGCTCACCCACAGTCCTCCCTCCTGGTCACACCTCCCCCAGACATGCAGGTGCCCGGGTTTTTGTCACCCTTCAGGTTGGAAGGACACACAGGGACTTGTTTGCTTTCCTGTTGCTATGAAAGTAAAGTGGATGTTGTTTAGACCCAGGACACAGCCGGTGGCGGCTTCCAGGCTACAGGCCTGGTTCAAGTCCTGACTCTGCCTGTCTTCAAGGGGCAAGTTTCCTGTGTGTTCATAGGGTGTCTGAGTGTGTGTGTGTCTGAGGTGTGTGTGAGAGAGAGAGTGGGGAGAGAGGGGATGAGGAAGAGGCGGCAGGGATGTCTCAGACCTATTTCTGTGTCCAGCTATTTCATGGCGAGGGGGGCGGGGCTGGGCAGATTCAATAGACATGCTTCCAAGTTGGCAAAGAAAGACAGTTTAAAGCTGTCTTTCAAGATTGTAGGACCTGTTTTTAAAGAACGCAGACAGTTCATGGGAGACACAGCACACGCTGCCCTCTGTGAGGGTGAGAAATGACAAAGGACTGAGGGCAGTACTGGAACCAGGAGCCACACAGAGGGGCCACCTGAGTGTAATCGCAGGGGCATCACCACTACAGTGACTCACGGAGGAGGCCAGGCAGGCCCAGGTGATTCTCATCAGAATTGCTGCCCTAGGAAATGTGGTAGACACCTTTGGAAATTTGGTAGACACCCAACAAGCTGTGCTTTCCCACAGAGGTTTTCTAAGAAAATTCAGTGATTTTTTTTTCTAGTAAATGTGCAGAGTTGTACAGCCTTATCCAAAATCAAGTTTTACACCATTTCCATTGTCTCTCAAAGTGCCTATATGCTCAAGGCTGCCTTGTGCCCCCAGGGTGTCATCACCTGAAATCCCCCCATTTTTCTGCATACACTCAACCCTTTCGGTGTTCAGCCCCTGGTTCCCGCCCAAGTAAGCAAGCAGCATGGTGAGCCCCTCCAGGGCGTGGAGTGCTGAGTCAGCTGTGCTCTCTAGTCCCCTCACTGTGACAGGCTCTGGTGCCATGCCCGGTCCTTTAAGCTCCAGGGTCCAGGAGGGCCAGTTTACATTTCTGTTCTTTATACTGATATTCATCACATTCATTTATTGATCACCTCTCATACTCCTGCCTCTTCTCCAGGCACTATATGTTAATACCTACCGTCCTTAGAACAGATTTGCAAAGGCAGGTGTCAGCAGATAGATTTTTGTAGATAAGAAATTGAGGCTAGAACAATCCAACCGTCCACTGACTGGTGAATCAACTGCTTATATACCATCAGCTGGTGATATCTCCACACAGTGGAAACCACCCAGCAGTGAGAAGGGACGTCGGGCTGACAATGCTGTAGCACTTCATAGATAATCTAAAACTACTATGCTGAGTGAGAGGAACTGTAGCAGAGCCCCACGTTGCAGAACTGTTTCTCCACAATGTCCCCAAGACATGCGTAGTTGGGGAGCCATCAGTGGGGAGACCAACTGCTCCTGGGCACATGGGCTCTTTCAGGGACAATAGAAATGGTCCTGTACAACTCTGCACATTTACTAAAACAGAAAAAAAAATCACTGAATTTTCTTAGAAAAGCTCTGTGGGAAAGCATGGCTTGCTGGGTGTCTACCACCTATCCAAGGGCTCGCTAGGACACAACTTGACTTTATGTGCAGTTTGCTGTAACTCATGTTTCCTTATCATCAGGCAAGTTGACATCAAACATCAATATTTTCAATATCAAAAAGTGAAAGCACAGCCTAATGATGGCTTTTGAGACATAGAGCTATGATAGTCCTTTGTACCAACACCATTAAGGTTTAAGTGAACCATGATACTCCCTGTGACTTCCGTCACATGCAACATTTTAGGCAGTTCCTGTAAACATCTGTTACTAAGGGGGCCACATTTGACCATGCACCAATTCCAGCCTCACTTACAAATATGACTGCATATACTCTCATTTACATCCTCATCCCATGAGGACCATAAAATCGTGACTGGTCCAATTTGCAGGCTGCCAGCTCAAATTGCATAATGGTTTTATGATGTGGCAACGCATACTCAAAATGGTCTTTTCTTAAATGCCTTCCTAACAAGCTGTCATCAAGAATGCATTATGCATTTATCATGTTTTATTTCTAGAAATGAAACATTTACAGCACCATGGCTAATTCAGTCCATGAGAATCTGGGATGTTACTCATCAGGTCTCCAAAATGGCATCATCAGCAGATAATTCCCTGCTGAAAATCTTCCTCTCACTTCTAGAGGAACAAAAGGGAAAGGGAAAACAACAAACTTAACAAATACACAAACACAATAAAAAAATAATGAAAAGAAAGCAGGCAGGTTCCTTAGTGAGGTTCACTGCCCATTTCTCTAAAATGCCACGATGCCACCCATGGGATAGCTTTCCCACTGGGAAATGGGTCAATGACCTCCACGGCCAGAAAAACAGCCCCTGCAAAGATAAAGTAAGTGTGTCCCTAAACATGACATGACATCTACTCTGAACCTCTCCATCTATCTTCCACGTGGACTGAATGTTACTGCTGTTTGAGTCCTCTCCTACTAATAATCGTTTTAATTCTCTCAACCTCCACATAACCTCAAAGATAGATGAAGGTCACCTACATCATCTATCCTCCAGTCATCTGTGCTTAAATATTCACTGACAATGATTCTAACCTCGCAGGAGTTAGTACCTTTTGTAAAGAGCTCACAAGGGGAGTATCATGGTTCACTTAAACCTTCACATCCAGAGGAGTCCTTTGTATATTTCTGCCCCAAAGAGATTCTCAAATAGATTATTTCCAACTTGTTACTTAGAACAAGCAAAATGAACCTTAGGAAATGGAGGATGGGATTTAAAAGAAGTTCATGTGCCTGAAACTCCACTGTTTAGCGACCCCACGCTGTCTGTCCACTCCTTTATCATTGCATTTCTCCACAGTTCATGCTCATGAAACACCGCCACTGACAGAGGGCCTGGCCCCTGTGTGCTCTTACTTTTTTACAGGTTGCTGCCAACAGGCTGAGGCATGGCCACTGTCCCCATGCACAAGTTCCAAATCCACCTGTCAGTTTGCAGAGGTGCAAACTCTCCAATCTGATGATTAAATATTATGATAAGGATATAGGTAAGAGCTTGAAACACAGGAGCTGATCAATAGACCAGGGTTCCATGTTCATGTCAGGCATGGACCTGGTATTTATAGCACAACTATTAGGGCAGTAAAGTTATTTATGCTTAGGTCACCCAATAAAATAATTCACGTAAACAAAAAGTTTTCTAAAAAGAGTTTTCTGAAGTCACTATATATGTATGTATGTGCGTCCTTCATTGACAAGTATAATCTATGCCATCACAAGCTGGATTTTATTGTCCTCGCAATACAAAGAAACAAAAATGCTCCGGCATAAGTTCTTTCGGCGATTTCCAGACACTTTTTCTGGACAGCAGGTGACAGTTGTTACCACCATGCTCCCCGAGCCATCTTTCTGTCATTTCTTTATGTGCATCCCTTTGGCTCAGCCACATGAAAAGGAGCTAATACTGGTAGAGATATTGCTGTCACACCATAAGGAACGCACAGCTCCAGATCGCCGTGAGTCAGACTGAACCAAGGACGGCACCCAGGACAATGGGAACTTTCTGTCGGATTCCCTTGACTAAATGCTTTCAACACGTGTGCTCTCTGCATTCTCTGCATTCTCTCTCTGATATTTCATCACTAAATCATCTAATCAGGGGAGCTGATAACCACCCACCACCTGAGCTGCCAAACTCACAGAGCCCTCCAAACCCCCCTCGGAATCAGCTTTCTGAGCAAGTCTGTGCAGAGTTACAGTTATCCACTAGGCACAAACCAAAGTCATCCAAAGTCCTTGTGTTTCTGATAAGCTCCAACCTTGCACAAGCAAACAATTAGACTCCAAGGACACCAGCGATGGAAATGGCCCAGGAGGAGACATGGGTGCTGGGGTTTGGAATCCAGGCTGGCTTTCTTGCTGGCCATCAGCTTCTGTCGAGTGAGACGATGTGTCTGATCTGCAGATTCCTCTTATACAAAATGGAATAGAAACTTTTCTCATGGTGTTAAGATGATCAAATGCAATAGAAGTTCCTGTAATGAATCTGCCTATAAAACAAATGCCTGGCATAGCACAAGTGCTTCTTTAATAAGAATTCCCTGCTGAACTGCAGGTTCAGACTTTTTCTCCCCCAAAGCTCTTATTTGAGAGTTGGAGAAAAGGGAGTAGGTTAAGAGAGGTAAGGTAAGATAAATAATGCCCTTTGAATAAAGCCTTCTGGCCCTCCCCATTGTCTGGTCACAGAGAGTCACCATCTGAAAAACTGCTATAACTTAAAAGTAGGTCAAATCCTAAGAATGTTTTAGCTTTTTCTATAACAGCTAAACATTATTGAGCGCAGTAGAAGCTACCCTTCTGGGCAAAGGCAATACACATGGGCTTCGAGAACATTATTAGCATGAAGAGAGGAAATCATGGGAATGATACATGAGGGGAAGGCTAATTAAGACATTAAGGGAACTGGGAAATTTTGCTCATCACAAAAGGAATTCTATGGCCAGTATCTAACTACACGTGATGGCAACGGCAATCAGATTCTTCTGGTGCACCTGTGTCCTCGGTGAGATTTTTTTGTGTAATATAAGAATTAACTGTTTGTTACACACATGGACTCTATGGCTTTGCTCACATGTGCACTGTACCCTGTGTCACAGCCCCTCTATCCCATGACAGGGCCCAGAGTGAGCCACACCTTTGACAAAAAGTAGATGAAAGGCTGAAACCAGAGAGAGGAGAAGTGGGTTGACTTTGAAACCAAGATCAAACAAAAATGTCCTCTTGAAGTCTCCAAATCTAATCCATTTTAGAGTGCAGAAGATAAAGGTGAAATCGAAACTGTGAATAATTGCCAGATCAGAGGATTAATTTCCAAGCTATACACTGGAATGTGATACAATGTCAAGATGTAATTAATATGCTTGCTCCTCACAGATTTTTGATAGGGCAGATGCTAACTCCTGATCTTATCCCAGTATTAGACAATGCCATGTGTACACAGCAATATAGGTAGTAAGCTGGCCTATTTTCACATGTAAACTGTACAATTGGTGAGATTAGCAAATCATTCTCAGTAGCAAACCTACAGACCAGAGTGTCCCATTCTGCATGCAGAGGTCCAGGGCTCCGGAGTACGTGGCTGCCTGGTGGCACCTGGGCTGGCCAGTTCTCAGCCCCTGGTGCACAACATGATCCTGAGTAAGGCCATGCTGGGGGGTTTTGTTTGTTTGCTTGTTTTTAAGTTTTTAAAGTTTTAAGTCAGCACAAGGTGTATTTTCGCCAGTTTAAGTAAATGTAAACATGTACATGATCCAGTTGGTATTTTTGAAACAAAATTCAGAGGATACTGGTGTCCTATACAGTCCCCACACCTGCTACAGCTGGCAGGTCCAGTTACAGGTATTTAGAGATCTCACATCTGAACCTATTTCAACGATGTAGCAAGACCATTCTAAAAATGTTACATGTCAAGCAGCTCTGGTGCTCTCCCTAGTGGGGGAAGCATGACACGTATGTTGCTATATTCATAAGAAGGGTAATACCCGACCACTTCAAAGTGTCGGGGGTCAGTGATCTCAATTTCATTAGGATGCATACACCCATAAGCTACTTCTCAATTAACATTCTCTTGGACCTCTGGAGGCTGGGGCTGGGAAAATACTGATTGCCATCAGGTCCAAAAATGTTTTTAAGTAACAAACATACAATTATGTTAAGCATAAAGCAATTTTAGAGATTCAGAACAATGATGCTGAGTGGTGAAGAAAAAGCCAAATTAATCGCTGGCCTTCTAAGGAATAGACAGACTTCTGCTTCTGCATATGGCCTGCTTGTTCAGCACGGCTCACGTGTGTGTGCATACGTGTGTATGTGTGTGTTCCTGCGTGTACTTGTGTGTACCTGTGTGTGTGTTGAAACATTTGCTATTTTCTCCCAAGCCTCCGAGACATCCTTATACTTCTCGGCTAGAGCAGACTGTGCTTCTTTTTGGCTGATTGTTCTGTGATCTGTCCCCCGTTACTTTATCACCCAAAGATGATCTGCAGAGGGAACAGCCAAGAGTCGCCTGTTTCAGGTAGGGGTATAAATTCACTTTGATAAAGTGTCTGGCCTCAGGCCTATAGAAGATGACAAACCAGTTTCTTCTTTCGGAGTGATTTAGAGCAGCCAAACTCACATTCTGAAAATACAAATACATGCTGTCACACACACCCCTGAGTTCTGACTTATACCTGTATAAGTCATGAAATACAACTGCCAGGTCTACTGAGTACACACAGTGCTCCTTCTCCTTCTGGCACGTTACACGAGAGGTTTAATTTTAATCAAAGTAGTGAAAGAAGCAAAAACAGCCTCCCACTGGGGAGAAATGTCTGATTACATTGGGTCTGACAGCTCCAAACCCATATAAGAATAAGCCTGTCACCCTGCCTAACAGGGCAGTCCTTTTTCACAGATAGGGCTGGAAAGTCCCCACTTTAGTTTTGGGGTATCTTTTCTCTGTTCAAACCAGTGATTGTGCAAGTGATTTTTTTGTGAAGCAACAAGAATATTGGTTTTCCATTAAAAAAATTATTCATACATTAAAAACATTTTTATTGGGGGCTTTACTATGTGCCAGGCATTATTAAAAGTGCTAGAGATAAATCAATAAAAAGTCAAACATCTCTGCAATACGTTCAAAACATAGCATAGTAGACAACTTGATTATTATTAAGGAATCATCTTTTAACTCCAAACTCTCCTTTTAAATTTGTTTTGTGATACTGAGGCTTGAGTTCCACAAATTCCATTTCTGTGTTGCCACCTGCTCCCACAAATAGAGGATGGGGCAGACTGAGAAAGGTGAAAGAACCTGTCCTTCCTGTCTCGCCCCTGTAAACTTCCCATCTTCCCCCTCACTTCCCATCTTCCCCACACTTCTTTTCTGTCCCCTGTTTGGCCTTTGTGTACTTCTTATTTGTTCCCTGTAAACTTCTTGTTGCTCCCTGTGAACTTCCTATCTGCTCCCTATGGACTTCTGTCTGTTCCTGTGAACTTTTCTCTATTCCTTGTGGACTTCCTTTCTGGCCCCTTTGGGTTTTCCTGTCTGGCTTCTGTGGACTTCCTGTTTGTTCCCTGTAAACTTCCTGTTTGTTCCCTGTAAATTTCCTGTCCTTCTCTGTGGACTTCCTGCCTACTCCCTATGGACTTCCTGTCTACTCCCTGTGGACTTCCTGTCTACTCCCTGTAGACGTCCTGTCTCTTCTGGGTGAACTTCTTGTCTGTTCCCTGTGTACTTTTGTCTGCTGCTTATGGATTTCCTCCCATCTGGCTCCTGTGGGGTTTCCTCTCTGGCCCCTGTGGGCTTCCTGTCCATCCCGTAAACTTCCTGACTTGCCCCTGTAGATTTCCTGTCTGTTCTCTGTGAACTTCCTGTTTGCTCCCCATGGACTTCCTATCTGGCACCTATGGGCCTTGTATTTGCTGCCTCTTCCTGCCGGTGTTGCCTCAAGGCAGGGGAAGTTTGCTTCAGGAGCAGCAGCTGTCTCCTCAGACTCCAGCACCAGGCAGGGATTTGAGACCCCACTGGAAGCTTCTGAATTTTAATAACCCCAAGTTCCCCCTCAGTTCTCCCGCCCTCAGGGGTGCAGCTGTTTCTTGCAGTTACTGCATAGTGGTGCTCTAGTATTCCCTTTTTAATTTTTCAATTCTTTAATGACTACTTACTGCACTGCATTAATTCTCTCCCTTTAAGTAATTGCATGGTTTTTGTCTGCTGACTTGGGACTTTGACTGATAATTAGTGATAAATGCTAAGAAAAATAAAACAGGGATAGGAAGTGTGTATGTACATGCATGTTTGCCAAGTTTGGTGGGTTGGCCAGGGTGAAGATTAAGCAGAAAAAATTTCACATGTGTATTAGGAGATACAGTCAGGCTGCTCAGTTTGAATCTCAGGCAAGCCAAGATCTTGCTTGAGAGCCTGGTTTTATTGGGACTCTTTTAGTCTGTTTGGGTTGGACTTTTGTGTGAATAGCCATTCTTTAAAAAAGTAGGCTTCAGGATAGATGAAGCAGCTCATTTCTGTGATCCTAGTATTTTGGGAGGCTGACAAGAGAGAATCACTTGAGGTCAGAGTTCAAGACTAACCTGAGCAAGAGCAAGAACCTGAATTTACAGCAAACAGGAAGATTATCCAGGCATACTGTAACACTGCCATAGTCCTAGCCTGGGAGACTGAGGGAGGAAGATCACTCAAGCCCAGGAGTTTGAAGTTACAGTAGGCTATGTTGATGTCACTGAGCTCTAGCCCAGGAGAAAGAGTGAGACCCTATTTAAAAAAAAAAAAAAAAAGGTTTCAGGAGCCCTGTCCTCGATGGTCCTAGGCATGAGTCATGCCTACAAGCAATAGCAATGACCATAGGGATGAGGTCCAGTTCCTCCTGGGGGATAGCACTGGCTGTTTTCAGGTTGACCTTGGCCAGGAAGAACCGTCACTACACTGCTCTGCGATGAGCACCATTCCAGTGACTTTTATGACAAGTATTCAAGGACCACAATGAGAATCCATGATGCCTGTCTTTGGTGACAGAGACATCACACAGGGACGTCAGGAGCGTCAGACAACAACCAGAAGGAAATCGTGTGATTCTGTCCTCTCTCATGTGACTGGGTCCAGATCTCTAAACCAAGGACATATCTGCTTTATTTTTAAATCTCTACACATATTCTAACATTTAAACTCCATCAGTTGGTTCTTCCCTATCATGACAGGTAACATCATCCAGAGTTTTTCAGTGAGGACATCACTGGATAGAGAATTTAAAGATATGCATCCTAGACCCATCTAATACCAGTGGCTTTATGATATCCACAAGTCTCTATAGCCCTGTGGATCTCAATTTCATCACCTCAAAAATGAGGGAAGTGGCACAAAACCATAGATTTTATGGTTAAAATTTGATAATCATCTAATTTGTGTCTACAACTAATAGTAAACTAGTAGAAAAATTTGTAGTTATATCAAGTATAAAAAAGTTTATTTTATAACATTATTGATGTATTTCTAGTGATAAAATACATTTGTTTCTGTCAATTTCAAAATTCTATTATATTTATTCTTAACCATTAGCATAAATTGATGAAAATTTTCATATTTTCCATTAATTCTTACAACCCCATCTTGAATTTCCTAATCACCACCAACTTTAGGCATACTTTATCTCAGGAACCTAACTCTTCCTCACATGCTTCCCAAGTCGGGCTCTCTCATCTGTCTACATGTGCCATCATTGGTCTTTGCAGAGAGTGACACCTATCTTTCAACACTCATATTAACTCTCCTGACCATCCCTCACATGGGTTCTTCCTTTTTATTCCTGTTTTATTTACCCAGCTGAAGAGTGTTTTAAAAAGTCAGTTGAAAACTTGGCGGTATTTCAGACAGCTTCCTAGGATTTATTAGGTACTTTAGAAAAATCTCTCAATGACTAGGATTTCCAAGGAATCCCTAGAGTTTGTGGCTAGAAATAAAACTCAGTACAATTCAGACCAGAGCCTTGAGTGAATTTCCAACCAAGTGAGAGAATAAATAAATCTGAGGAATACATCATTTACAAGTTTTGCAACAGTTTTGAAAACAAGAGAATAATAAGATTTGAGAAGAAGTTCTGCAGCCATCCCATGCATTAATGCCTCAGCAAACATCATGTTTTTTTTTTTTTTTTTTTTTTTTTTTTTTAAAGAGACTAAAAAGGAAACACTGGAAATTTTTCATTTGAAAAACAGAACACAACAAACACAAAATTCTTGGCTCAACCCAATATCATCAC
>CAUYRH010167632.1:0-12292 GCA_963574655.1 Perodicticus potto | reverse complement strand
GGAGGGAGGGCATGAGGCGGGACCTCCGCTAATGTGCACGTTGTGAGGGCGGATAACACGCCCCCTGGGGGAGGGGCTCTTCTGCAGAGGGAACTTTACCCTGGAAGAGAGAACAATGTAACCGGAATATTGTACCCTCATATTAATTTGAATGAAGTTTAAAAAAAAAAAAAAAGACTTTAAGGTATTTATCCATGTAACAAAAAAGTATGCCTTGGTGAAAATGCATTTTTTTATTCTGGAGTAGGCCTGCCAAAATATATTTCAGTTCTTACTCTGCCTGACTGCTAATTGTTAACTCTGCATAATTATTACTAGTGTTCCTTTTCACCCTCAAAGTATCACCGTTTGGCATTTAAATTATATAGTTCTGTCATTTATTGAGATTTGAATGTGACTGAAACTATAAAAGAGTATTTCATGAATTTATAATTATGCAATGTTGAAAAGCCTTATTATTCATCACTAAGATTTTGAGAAAGGATTTTAGCTTAGTGTAGGAATTAAGGGTGTAGGCACTGGAGTCAGGTAGATCCACTTTTACAATCCCAACCTTTTCTTCTAGTAGTTTTGTAGTCTGGGAAAATTTGGTGACTTCCAAGCCTGTTTCTATATCTGTTAAAAGGCAGTTATCTCACAGGGTTATTGTGAAGATTAAAAAGGAGACAAGGCCTATGAGCTGGCACCTAGGCTCAAATAGTTTCTATTTTTGTTCCTCTTCATTCACACAAATAAACGATGAGGAGTATGGACATATCTTTGTCTTTATGGTATTTTCATGATAGAAGTTGAATATTTACTAACTCTGACTAAAAAAGAAAATTAAGAAACTGCTTTGAAAATGAAATGGTACCAAGTGCTTAGGAAGACTCTATCTCCTGGTCTGTTACTTTCTTACAAGGTGCATATGAAGGACATTTGTCCACTTTGCAGCTTTTGTATGTATACCTGACTTTGAGGGGAGAGTTGATTCTCATACCATGTATTATTCTTTTGTCTACCAGATTCTCCTGTTCCATGAATTTTACTTACTACTAATTCCCCAGCTCCTACTTCAAATACAGATTGAGTATTCCTTGTCCGAAATGCTTGGAACCCAAAGTATTTTGAGTTTTGGATTTTTTTTTCTGGAATATTTGCATTTGTTTAGTACTTACCAGTTGAACATCCCTTATCCAGAAATCCAAAATCTGAAGTGCTCCCATGAGCATTTCCTTGTGGTGTCATGTAGATGGTCAACCAGTTTCAGATTTTTAGATTAGGGATACTCAACCTACATCTGACAGTTAGTTGTGGTTCACATATTTAAGTGAAAAGTCATTTCGAATGGATTACTACAGATGTTTTACATAAGAAAGCAGTGATAATTAATTACTGCTTCATAATATATTTTGCTTCAAATGTTAAGTATTAAACCACGATATCTTCTTTAATAGTTAAAGTATGATTTAGGTACTATTTTAAATATTTTTATGTCCACAGAAGAATTATTGTCATCACAAGAGAAATCTCCTGGCCCCAAGGATGTGGTGCTAAGTGTGGAGTATAGTAAGAAGTCAGATTTTGATACTTCTAAGCCACCTGGTGAAAAACCTGTTACACATAAAGGTAATTTTCATTCAAACAATGCTTTATTAATGGTAATATTTTACTTTGGAGAGAAATGGTTTTTATTAGTGCGTCTTATAAAGCAACCTATTCTAATTGGTCAGGTAAAATTTATGGCTTTCAAAAATGGCTACAAAATAACGAGCTGTCTTAAGGTATTAGATATTAGAACCAAACCATGTCCAATTAATTGTTTGTTAATATGGTCTTGTATTTTTATTTATACTTGTTTTAAATAAAACATTTTGAAGTATAGGTTAAATCTGAATTTGGAAAACAGCATAGTAATTTTAGAGTTAAAAAATCATGAGACTTACAGATAATTTTACCCACTGATCTATATGTCATATTTGAGAAGGAAAGAGGGATGACTTCCAAATCTTACTCTCCCACCCTCACTCTCCTACCTCTGTTCGGTCCAGTATCTCCATCTGTCCTATTGCCAACTGACACACAAGAAAAAATCTGCACTGTAAATCATCAAACCATATCATAATTTTGATTCCTATGAAATGATCACTGTTCTTTTTTCTGAAATTTATAACTTTGGACAAATTATGTCTCTGTGTAATCTATATTATTTAGAAGTATTCATGTTGCATTTCATTTCTTTCCTTCTTATTTATCTTCTTTACTTAGGACAGTAGTAGTTGAAAATTGAGTTGACACCGATTTTCCCTTTCAGTTCTTTGCTAGCTTGATAGTAATTTTTTTTACTGTTTTGCCTCAAAACTCTGTAAACTGATTCTAATAAAGTTTCTCATGTCCTGTGTTTATTTTTGTTTATGGTATACATTCTTTAATTTCTGCTTACTTCCCCACCATGTTTTTTTCTTGCTTAAAACAGATCCTTTCTTTATAGAGTCTGTTAGAAATTAATAGTGAAGTTGTAATGGGAAGGAAAGTAATATTTATGGAACATCTACTCTATACAAACACATTATGTAGATGTTATTTATACATTAGCTTATCGATCTGTGTCACAGTCTTTTGAAATCATTATAGAAGAGGAAATTGGATCAGTCTATTTCTACTCATCCTTTTATTATAAAAATCTAAATGTCTTTAACTTATTTTAAATCATTTTCAATGTCAAGATTTCCTTGACATTTCTGACGTCTTTTAAATGAGTACACAATGTCCTTCGTTCTATTTATAATTTTTTATCATCAAAGACAGATACTATTAAATATTTATTTTATAAAAGCAATATTTAATATTATAAAGTTAAATATAATAATTTGGTTTTTTCCATAACAGGCATAAGAAATTAGCATTCAGAAGTAGCATTAGCTTTATTATTATGTGCTTGTTTTCTGTTTAGCCAGTTGTTCTCAAAATTAGTATATAAAAAAGCATATACAATTTTCAGAGTCTACAGAATTAGAAACATTGTAGTGTAGTTATTATATAGTCATAGTATTTGGCTATTTCTGTCTTGATTATTGAAGAATATAATACACAAAGGGACAAAAAAAACACCCTTTGAATATTTATGTTGTGCCAGGTACTAAGCCCAGTGCATTAACGCTTGCGATATAACAACCTTATTTAAGGTAGGTACTGTTAACTCTTTCTGCAAATGAGAGAAGAGAAATTCAGTAATCAGCTTAAGTTCACAGCTAGAAAAAGGGGTAGAGGTAAGATCACAATCTTGGAGTCTAACTCCAGAGCCCATTGCAGTGTATTCTTTACTATACACGTCCAGAGTTGTATTATATATGCCTGAAACAAACAATATAAATAAAGTAAGAAAATATTAAAAACTGTCAACCCCAGAAAAATATTTATAGATACTGAAATATAAATGGATGAATATAAGTAGACATACATGCATACATATATAAATTATGTATTTGGACAAACATCACTTACGTATTACCTGGCATTTTATGTAAAACAAAAGACTTCTGTCTGATCATATTCCTTAGTATTTCAAGTGATAATATGGTGATTACTTTTTTACAAATATCAAATATCAAAATTGTTTTAAAATTGCTTTTCAGTCATTTGCATAGTGATGCAGTAGCATGTTTAAAATTTGTGTATTATCTGCAGCATCAGTTTTTTTAATGTCATTTCTACTCTATGAGCCATAGTTCAACTTCTTTTCAACTCATTTGAAGTATGAAAGTTTAAAAGCTTAAAAAAAAATGTGAAGTTTTTTTGATAATTTTACAGAAGTAAAATTTAGGTGTGTTACTCAACTGCCATGTAAGGCAGAATCTAAAATATGTTTGCTTTTTAGAATATTAAACACTCAGTATAGAAAATATTAATCTTCAGTCTTGATTTTTTTTTTTTAATGGACTGTTGCTTCATACTATGTTTTGTTTATAAATGTGTTCGATTTAGATTTTCATTACCTTATTAATATAAAAGCAATTAACTTCTATTTTGTGTTTTTTAAACGTAATCTAGACGAGGAAGAGGATGGCAAGACTCCAACTCAGCCACTGTTGAAAAAAGGCAGGCATTTTCATCATTTTATTTTAACCCCTTTTTTCATACTGTTAACTCTTTAACTCCGGCCTTTTTCTGTTCTTTTTTTATCTTAGTTTTTATTTTCCATGGTGAGGTGATATTACAGTTACCTATTGAATGCAGATTAGAATTGTCATTAACCCAACTAAAGAGTTAAATCTTCTTGGGAAAAGATGATATATCACAAACAAGTTCTTTTAAATCATCATCGCATTTCTGAAATACTCGAACCCTGAAGTCAGTTTTCTTTTTTTAATTTAAACTGCATGGTTTAGATAATAAGTAGGGGCACTGAAATAGGTTTATTTACAGTGTCACTTGCATTCTTTACCATCAGTTGTAAGCAGCCAAGTCCTCAATTTTGATACTAATATATTTTTCATTTCAAAAATTACAATATTTCTCACAGTCGCGCTGCGTTTGGGAGATACACAGTCATGTCAACGTACATGAATTTTATGAGAAGGAGATAGAGGTGAGAGTTATGGAGCAGTGTGGTTTGGTAGCCATATATTTCATCGTGCAAAATCATTTGTCATGTTTGCATTTACCATGGCAGCATGAAAAGTGAATGACGTCCTGCAAAGTGATCAGATTTCCTCCTGTGGATTTCTGCTCAGAAAATTTTGGTGTAGGAGTTTCATAGTAGTCATTTGCTTGCTCACAGTACCAACGCTGACTTTTTTGTTGTTTTCTTTCTTTTTTTTTTTGTTCCTGGGAAGAAAAATGGGCACTCCCTTGGTGTATTATCTTTTAGACCTATAGCAGATGGGTGTCCTTCCATGAAATTCCCACCATCTTTCTGTGGTTCAGAGAAAGATGTGGTCATTACGTGGCTTGAGGGCTGGGTGTGACATGTTGAGAGGACAAAAGATAAAGACAAGGGAGTTTCTCCTCCGACTGAGCTTTCACCGTGATGGTGTGAGGTTGCTAGTACGTCTTCAGCTCCTTTCTGTCGTTCATATTACAGATACCAACTTTTAATTTAATAAAAAAAGTCTTGAGCTTTACATTATTGAAATACCAGATTACAAAAGAAATATTTTCACAGAACAAGTATAAACTTGATTTGTCTAGTCAGACTAAAATAGCTCGGAAAAAACCCCAAAAGCAGCTGAATATAATTTTTTGATTGGTATTTATGATTCTCTTAGTTTCACCTTCATTGAGAATGCTGTAAAATATTAGAAATTAGGCAAGATAATTTGGATTAGTTTAGCTATTATAAAGAGGTTATTTATCTGTAGCCATTTTTAAAGTATGTTTAAATTATAAAAACTGAATACTTGCGTATTCCATAGACAACTGTCTGTATTACCAACATATCAATATATGTAAGTTAGGGAAGAATAGAAGATCAACAGTAGGGGCTTTAATATTATTTACTTCCCTTATATCTCATTTTTTGCTTCATCCTTTAGAATCCAAAGGCCCTGCTGTGCCTTTAAATGTAGCTGACCAAAAGCTTCTTGAAGCTAGCACACAGTTTCAGAAAAAACAAGGAAAAAATACTATTGATGTCTGGTGGCTTTTTGATGATGGAGGTAAGATGGCTAATATGTATTTTTAGTAATTTTAAACATCCTAAAGTTCTGAGAATAGTAAAAAGAATTGGCGTGCACTCTTCACCCACAGACCCCAGTCGCATTTTGCCAACATTCTCGAAAGAAAAGGATTCGTTTCCGAATCCAGCACAGCAGTTTGCTGTCAGGCTCCCCCGGTGTCCTTCAGTGTGGCAGTTGCCGTGCACGTCCTTGAGCGTCATGGCCATCACGTGTTTTCAGTGTTACAGACCATTTTGAGGGACGTCACTCAGTCCGGAATGCTAGGTGCTGTTTCATCATGATCGGTTTCAGATTATTTGTGGCAGAAATATCACAGAAGTAATGCTGTGCTCTTCTGTCTGCATCTCATTCAGTGGCACATGATGTTTGTCCCATAGTTGACGAAGTTAGCTTGCAGTGTGGTCGATCTGCTGAGTGTTTCTTTGCCCCTAATCATAGGTATTGTGGGGGATAGGGGGTGAGGGAGAGTTACTTTGAGACTAGTTAAGTATATCACTTGACCTTTACCACTATCTTTTGCATCCACAAATGTTCTGCCTGAATTTATTGTTAGTGTTGTGGTTACCAACTAATAATTTGCCAATCCTGTCATTTCTTGTTTATTAGTTGCGTATTACTGTACGGAAGAGTTCTCTCTTTACAGTAGAGACTCAATGATTCCTGTTTTATCGAATGGGATGTAATTGATTACTCTCATTGTTTTGATGTTGGATTTGTCCATGATTAGCTAGTGGGATCCTCCATAGGCTGACTTGTGTGTCTGTTTTTCATGTTCATTCATTCTTTTTGTTACTTTCTGACATGAGATGATGTTACAGGCTTAGATTGTAGTCTTGTACTTCCTACACCACCCATGGAAGCAACCCTTTATTTAAGGAATGCTGATTCCTGTCACGGAGAATAGTATTTAGAAACAAAGATCAGGGCATTAGATTTGCTACTAAAGTGTCACTGTTCCTAGGACCCCTCAGAGGACAGAGATAGGAAATACACATCTGCTTGTGTGTGTATATATTTGTCTCTGTGTACAAACAGAGAGAGATCAGGTATCCGTCTCAGTCCAGCGTCTCCTTTTTCACATTTCTCATTTCAGTGCTCAGCCTGACTCCCATAGGGTCATCCAGTGAGCTCACTTCCTTGGCCCTCCTCCACGTGTCCACTCTCCCACCAGTAGGGTCATCCAGTGAGCTCACTTCCTCATCCTCCTCCGTGTGTCCAGTCTCCTAGCTCTGCCCATCCACTGACCCATTTGGCAGCCTTCCCAGGTGGACCCAGACTCGTCTCGACTTTCCTCCTTGCACAGGCCTGCCCTAGTGGCTGTTCTGACTGAATTACCAAGGAAGGATGGAAAGAATTTTGTTTTATATTAAGTTGTTGTAAACATGTATTTTATTGACTAAATTGGAATTAAAAGTTTTTGAATGAGAAATTAGCATTTTATAAATCATTTGTTATATTTTTTTAATTTAGGTTTGACCTTATTAATACCTTATCTTCTGACTACCAAGAAAAAGTGGAAAGACAGTAAGATCAGAGTGTTCATTGGTGGAAAAATAAACAGAATAGACCATGACCGGAGAGCGTAAGTTCATTTCAAAATTGAAGGGCATTGATCGAGTGACACTTCATTTTCACATTATGGGCTTAATAGTATAACTAGTATAAAATCTAGTTAAATATAACTTCATTCTCTTTAATTTAATCTTCATGTTTAGGTTGTAGGTACTTAATTTTACTTAAATACAATAATTTTTTAACATGTTAGCATTTAGAGCATCATTCTTAAATACTAGCAACATTAAAATGTTAAGCAGCTATTTTTCTTTTAATCAGGGAAGAAAGTACACAAAGATTGCATATTCATGTATGGGGTGCATTTTGTTGACTTCTAGACAACAGAACGCAGGATGCCATTGGTACATCGCTTTGTCCTGTCTGTGCTGCCGTATCTTCCTTCTGCTTTCAGGGCTTCTCTCCCTTCAGCACCTTGTCTTGTCTCTGATCCTCCTGCATGGATGTATTGTACGCATCTCTCCCTCAGAGTATGATCCTCCACATAATACTTTAACAACTTGTCCATTATCTGTCACAGAAAGTCTCATTGCTATAAGGCCCCTGACAATTTGTCCTCCTGTCCTTTTCCATTCTTATCTCCTCTTCCCTCCAGTATGCCTGATACTTGTTTACCTTCCACACATGCCCCAAACGTGCTGTGCGTTCAGGCTTTCACCTGTGCTCATCTCTGTATCCTGTAAACGGCTCTTTACTTGCCATTCCTGTTACCTGTTTAAATACTCTATTCTTTAAACCAGCTCAGTTCTTCCACGTGCCTTACGCATTTCTCTCTCGCTTTGAGAATCAGAATACACTGATACTACCACTCCTCACATTGTGGCCCGTATTATATTTTCTTAAATGAGTTTTATGGACCTTAGTATAGGTAGGTACTGGAAGTCAAGCAGGTGTTTAATCATTTCTAATAGTGAATTATGTAAGAAGTACTAGTAATGAATTTCAGAGTTTAACCTGTAGCTTATCTGTTTTCTAACAGCTCATATCTTAATGTTAAAAACTCATTTTATGAAAAATTCTGGTTTTTTTCATTGCTTTTCTTGTGCGTATTTTTGTGTATTCAGTTTATCTTGAATGTTTCCACCAATGATTGCTAACTATGCCTCCAGAAGAGTATTTACTGAATAATCAGGCTTATGGGTGTTCCTTTTCCAGACCTATTCCAGTTCTCCCCTCCACCCCCAAAAGCTGTGAAGTTAATCTGCTATTAGCTGTATCTTCAGTTTTGGCTCCCAAAGTCATATTTGGATGTTGATATAAGCAATCCTCTTAAATGGAAAAATAATTATTTTTTTGCTAGTTTTTACTGAAATCCATATATTTACCAATATAAATTGGTTAAAATTAGCTTAAAAAACACTAGTTGTCTCCCCATGACGTCTCACTTAGAGGAATGGAGGGAGGGGAAGTAAATCCACACCTGTTGCGTGTGGTGTGCGCTGTCTGGGTTGGGGGCTTACTTACGACCTTATTGACTTAATTTGTGCTAAAAACAAAGTAATGTAAATAAAACATGGGTACCCCCTAATAATTCTGAAGTAATAATTTTTAAAAACCCACTTAATCATGCCCCACCACCACCCAAGAACCAGCACTAGTTGTCATTCGGATTTCTTTCATAATGTCTTTACTCACTATTGGATAACAGGAGAGATTCAGAGAAAGTGAAGAATGTAACGGTAGCCTCTGCTCAGGGAATTTAGAAGTCTGCTTGTGAATGAACGGGGTGAATTAATTCAGATGGACACTGTTCAGGGATAGACTGAACTGATAGACTTTTCCTGTAAACCACGCCCTTCAGGTGTATGGATCCAGCCCAGGAAAGAAGGGATCTCTTAGTGCTTCTGTGTATCTCAGTGTTAACTCATTTCTGTTGTAGGATGGCTACTTTGCTTAGTAAGTTCCGGATAGACTTCTCAGATATTATGGTCCTAGGAGATATCAATACCAAACCAAAGAAAGAAAAGTAAGTTATTGTATAAATTATAAATTTCTGATACTTTTACAGATTTCATACTCAGACACAGATTAAACTTAAACTAATTACCCAGGATATTTTTTTTCTGCTGTTAATTACATGTGAAGTCAGTTTTTTAAAATTTAGCACTAATGGTTGGCATGCCTATGGCAGATATTGAAGTATACTCAGAGTTTTTTCAGTTTTCAGAGAGGATTTCAATTACTACTTTATGTATAATTTCTGAAAATTGTTAATACTAAAAACGATTCACTTCCCCCACAGGCATTATAACCACTCAGTCCCTACACCAAATACCTATTATTTTCCACTGTTGTTTTATTTCTAATCTAAGAATTTGTGTACAATAATTGCATTCAGAATTCTCTTTGCACAAACTCTTAGAATATTCTACCTGAAAATGGTATGTAGAGTTTGTTATAGTTCTGTTTATTTTATCAAAGATAGTTTTTCTCAGATAAATGTTGAATAAATGATGAAGCTGATATAAAGAATTTATTTAAGTAGAACTAGTAAGGTCTACTTTGTGAGACTTATAATCAGGGAGAGATGACTTCTATTATAAAACTATACATACCATGTACTTTATTCTAGATTTGATACTGAAAAATGTTTTTCATTATTTATGGGGGATTAAAATGTCATTAATTTATCCTAGTAAAGATCTTTGGATTTAGAAATTAATTCTGTATCTTTCTAAATTTTTACTATCTGCCCTTTTCTCTCTTCAAAATGTTCTAGTGTATTTTCTTGCACTACTTTCATCCATTGATATTTGAACTGGGAAAGCCTTTGAATGTATTGAACAAAGTAGTAGCACAATTTGACTTACTGCTCAAAGGCATCATTTTGGCTACTTTGATAAAATTTATTCAGGTTCAGGCAGGGGCAGATGTAGAGAGATGAGCGTTAGCATTTAAAACAATTTCATTACAGTTTGAGTAATAAATCTTACCTTTAATGGTTGGGACCAGAAGTATTTTGAATTTCAGATTTTGTTAGATTTAGGAATATTTGCATTATACATACTGGTTCAGCATTCCTAATCTGGAAATCTGAAATTCAGAATACTCCAGTGAGTATTGTCTTTGAGCATCATGTTGGTACTTAGAAAGTCCCAAATTCTGTAGCATTTGAAAATGCAGATGAGGGATGCTCAAATTGTGTGGTCAGTGTGTTTCTAAGTTTCTAAATCTGGTTGAGAGGCTAGAAATTGCCTTTTCTTTTTTTAATAAATTGCCAGTGATTGTAATAGTTGGGCTGTGGAAGGGAGCATAATACGTGAGAGCACTGTTTTCAAGTTTTAATTTATTGCTTAAGACTTCTACTATGTAATTCAGATAAGGTTAATGGTCAGTGGTGTCTTTTATAAGTATTACAGCTTTTGATGAAATGATTGAGCCATACAGACTTCATGAAGATGATAAAGAACAAGATATTGCCGATAAAATGAAAGAAGATGAACCATGGCGAATAACAGATAACGAGCTTGAACTTTATAAGACAAAGGTATTCTTTTCTTCTATTTTTCATTAATCTTCATGTTATCCTTTAAAATTCTTAAGACATAAATACAAAGAACTCCAATTTAAAATGTAAGGAAGCCATTGTATAAATTAAATCTACTTCAAGTTATTGGAAGAATTTCCTTGTAACAGGGAAAATGCAATAACAAAAATAAAAAATAAAAAGAAGTGCACTTCAGGAGGACAGAAAACAGGTGTCCAGCTGCTTGGGTGTGGAGGGAAGGATAAAAGAGAAGAGTTTGGCCCAGTGACCAGGCAAAGTATAGATTTATGTGTGGATAGTGGAAATAATTACTTTTTAAAAATAGGAAACAGAGGGCAGCGCCCGTGGCTTAAAGGAGTAGGATGCTGGCCTCATATGCCGGAGGTGGTGTGTACAAACCGAGCCCCGGCCAAAAACTGCAAAAAAAAAAATAGGAAACAGATTTTTATGACATCAAATTCATTTTGATTTTGTTGTCTACTTATAATTTTATGGCTCATGCTAGATTCTCATTTCAAGTGACCTAAAAATGACTTTGTCCTGTTTCCTTTCCAGACATACCGGCAGATCAGGTTAAATGAATTATTAAAGGAACATTCAAGTACAGCTAATATTATTGTCATGTAAGTAATATCTGTATTAAGATTTTATTGCTATTTGTTTTATGATAGTGTACTTTGAATTAGTTTTTATTCCAAGTACATATCTATGTAGTACCCATCATGAGTTAGTAAGTATAAGAAAAAAATCTTTTTTGAATATACTGTAAGATTTTGGGGAGAAATCATTTAAATTAGGAAGAGAGACAAACAGAAATATTAACCTAAGGATGTCTGAATCTAAGCAATTGTTTATCCCATTAGGTTATTCTGAAACTTTTCTTTACCCTCCTTCTTACTTTTTCAAAATTTCTTAGCTTGTAAACATTATGGCATAGCCACTAAAGGGTAAGTGATATAGGATGGTCTTATGTTAAAATTTGGATCCTGGACAGCTTCCTTATGAAAATAACCACTGAGAGTTATTTAGAGGATTAAGTCTGAATACTGATTTCTATCTGAATCCCACTCCCAGGTTTCTTCACATACAAAGTTTACATATGGACACATTGTCCTCGAGTTAAATACAGATGCTCAGTGCCTTCTTTGGCTCTTCTGCTATATTAAAGTAGGTCACCTAGATGGTGCTTGAACCCAAATTTTCACAGTTCTGAAGCCTGTGTCCTTAATAGATAAGGAAAGCTCAAGTCTTCAAAAAACCATGTCAAATGATTGAAAAAAAGTGATACTAAAGGATTGTTAATTTAATGAGTTCTAAGAAAAATTATTAACAGCAGACATTTAATAAATCAGAACGTTTCAAGTTCTGATTATAATCAAATACCTATTAATGGAAGACACTAAAGCATAGAAATTTAGGAAAAAAACCTCACTCTGTATAGTAAATAGCCACTACACCATCACCTGTAAGTAGAAACTAAAACTCAAAAAGATAGAAGAATTTCATTTATCCATAATTCTAAATTCCATTTTCTAAATTCCAATACAGACATCCTTTTCTCTTAAAAAAAAAAAAA